>DWJK01002142.1:0-15204 GCA_018248815.1 Croniades pieria auraria
GATGGCGCAATTAGGTGCGAGCCACCGGTGGTACACGCCGCCTGATGGCACAATTAGGCGCGAGCCACCGGTGGTACACGCCGGCGTGAACGTGTTAAAGAATTGGTGAAGATAGAATGACCAAATAAACAAGTCAAAACCTATCTTTGTTTTATTTATGGAATATCAATCAAATACAATAAATTATATATTATAACTGTCAAAACTGAGTTTCATTTCCTATTCGAAACTAAAAGTGCCATTCAAGACAAGGTAAAAATGGTTAAAATATAAAAATATTTTTTTGAGTTTGCAATAGTACAGTAAGTATAATTAAAACGTACTCAATCCTGAAGGATTTTTAGTACTCATGCATAAATTAGCAAATCAATTGTACTTTCCAGATCTCCCTGACTGGGTACAGATCTACTTTGTGAAGAACGGAGAAGAAGAATACAAGTGCAATGTGTGCGAGATGGTGATAATCGCAGATGAGAAGTGTCTAAACCTACTGAATCATATCACAGAAAACCACAAAGATATATATGAACTTCACAAGGAGAACCCAGACTCTTCAATTGGTTTTGAAATTGAGTTCCTGCAGTTAAATGTGGTGAAAGATGATGAACCCAAAGTGGATACCATGATACTAACAGATGTCAGTGATACCATGCAAGAAGAGGTAGACAAAGGAATGAGCAGCAAAGATGTGAGGGCCTTAGATATGCATTATGTTCTGTTACCAAGAAAGAAGAAACTTAAAAGAGTCTTTGGTATGTATATAAATTATAATATATATGTTATCTGTAGACTGAAATTTTTCGTTTTCTGTGAATGTATAGTTTCTATATTTAAGGAGTGATTTGATGATGAAGTATTATTACAAATACTCCAATGGATTTCTCATCATGATTTACATATTTCAACTATTGAATACCTCGCTTCAATGCATAATTTAGTTAATATCATTATTTCTTCATTTACTATTTGTTTGTTATTCATAACTACTATTTTTATGAATTTTGTTAGCAATTAATTGCTTTGCTCCCTCAATTTTTTTTGTCTGCTGGGTTAAATCACATCTAACTAAATATTTATCCATAATACATAAAACATTTTGTGTATATGTAACAAAACATAACATCACGCCTGTAATCCCCAAAGGATTAGGCAAAGGAGTGAAGTACACCCCCATGTTTCACCAGTTACATTTAAATCCCATAATGGAATAGGTGGTGAGCCTATTGCCATACACCGGGCAGACATCTAGACTGGTCAATACTAGAAATTCTAAATTAGAAAAATCCAATAGTACTTAACCCGGGATTTGAACCTAGGATCTTCTGACTGGCAGTCGCGCTTGCAACCACTCAATCAACGAGGCAGTGTGTATATGTAAAATATATAAACTTTCATAGACTAAACTGACACCTAATTGTAGTACAACCATTCAATGTTTTATGTACTTTAGTAAAGTCTTTAGTCAGTATGAAATTAAGAATAGTTTGAGAATGTCGAGGTTGAATGACTTCTTTATAATTATTTACAGAATTTTCAAGAAAACGAAGCTGGGTTTGGAAGTATTTTGATAAGTTGAGTAACATTATTTACCGATGCAATCTGTGCAGTGTTGTGCTGTCAATAAAGAAATGTAACACCAATAACATGAACAGACATGTCCGATCAAGACATCCAAGTATATACAAATCGGAAGTTGAGAAGAAACAGGAACATACAGATATTGAAATTGGTAGTGAAATGGAAACAACTGTGATAAAAAGTGAAGATGTGGTCTCTGATAAAGATTTGGATGAGTCACTAGGTATGTCTTCTATCAAGTCAGCTGATATTTGTGGTATTTGTAATCAACGGACTTTTGAAACTTCATATAGTTTTGCACTTTTGTTAACATAACACCTTTAAATAACTAGTATATGAGAAATTGTAGTTCATAGAAAAAAAATTCTGTGTAACTACATTGAATTTAGTAACTAGCAACGCCATCTAGTAATGAGTAGCGCTAGGCATTGTTTCGGTAAAACCAAGCATGTCTTAGCCTATTCTCATATGAATATTAATAATTAATATATTCATATTATTATTACATCGAACTTAATATTATATTTAAACTACTAACCACACTGAAGTCAACAAGAGTTCCTTTTTGTAAGTTTATAAGATTCTCCTTGTATCTTAAGGTTTGGATTACAACGCCATCTAGTATTGAGTAGGAGTAAGTCGCGAATTTTCACGTTCGCAGCGCTGATATTACCAACAGTGACTGTAAATAAAAAACCAAAATTTTCCTGTCCTTAATAGCTTACCACGTAATGCAGCGTCATCTAGTTCCAAGCATGGAACTTGAATAAACCGACCGAAACAATAAAAATGATCAAAATATGCCATACTTTCTTACTAATATCACGGTTTAAAAAATTTTTTTTTTTTGTTTTTTTTAATCTTTTGCTTAGTCTTAAGGCTTTACTCTTGAAAATTTTGAATCAAATAATCAAAACTTTGAGAAACATCGCATCATCAGCCTTTATTTCTAATACATTTACGCCTATTGTGTGCCTTTGAAAATTTGTACTATCACTGTTGTATTGTCTTGGTGTACAATAAAGAATATTTGTATTGTATTTGTATTGTATTGTATACAATAAGATATGAAACATAATGTTAAACGATTATGTCAGCAAAATATAAGGTTAAATAAATTTGAGGTTAATGAAATTTGAGGTTAAATAAATTTGAGGTTAAATAAATGTGAGTTCCATGTGATTAAAAGACATCACAATAACATACATTCTTGCAACTACTGAAGCAAGAACTTTAATAATTTTAAATCTTTGCATTTGGTTTCCAGAAAACATTAGCAAGCACCGTCGCAGTTGGATCTGGTCTTACTTCAAGCGGGTGTCTAGCACTCTCGCCCAGTGTACACTATGCAATCGGAACATATCACACGGCGGTAATTCCACTGGCAACATGAATAGGCACCTCAAGATGATACACCATAAGACTGGAGGTATGTTCCTAACATATGCATTTAGGTGGATTTGTTATGAAAGTAATAATTCGTGGGATGTATGTAATGAACATTGACAATGTTAGTATGTATATTTAATGCTACTGCTTGAGACCAGAGCTGGAATATTATATTTCCAATATTTTGCAGAATTATTCATGAATTACAATTTGGCAGTATTTGTTTATTCAGGGTTATCTTCTAGATTTGTTCCTTGCAATAGTAATGGGTGTGCATGCAACTTTATGCAAGTCACCAACAGAAATATTGTTCAAGATGAAATTCCTTGGTGGTACTCATTTGTTGAGTTATCAAATGAAGATTGCCACCTTTATCATGTCTTCTGATGGTCATCAACATTGCTCTAGTAGTGCTTTTTTTTGATTTGTCTATTTTTATTAACTCGCTGTTAGATATTTAGGACACAAAACTCAGAATGACAAAAGTTAATAGAGTCGAAGTTATTTGACTGCTTTTATTGAAGATAGCATCTTCAATTATGAACTTATATTGTAATAATTGTTATTAATGAATATGCTTTACAGATGACACCAGCTGGGTATGGAAGGTGTTCGAAGGCAACGAGCAGGACTTTTACTCATGTAAAATATGCCAGTTCAAGTGCATGAAATTTGATGACACTGAGAAAAGTCTCACTGCTATCTTGGACCACTTGAAGATGGAGCATGGTGTGATTTCCGGAGAACAGATCATCACAGGGATGGAGTATGATATAGAGGAAAACTGATATATGAGTTATTTTGTAATTACTTATGCCTTTGGGGTAGGATTTTTGTTATGAGAGGGGTCTGATGTGATTAGTGTTATTGAAAATGGCTGTTTGATATAGTTATAGTCATATTTTACTGGACTGTTTATAGCAATATTTGTTATTGGACATTGGTAATCACATTAACAAAGGCTGTCATAGTGTTTTCTAAATGGTTCGACTGTAGAGACAATACCAAATTAGGATGTGCTAGGTAAAAGTATTGATACTAGACATCTCTATTTAATGCCTAGTGCTAAGAGGCCGTTGTTTGTGCTATATATGTAAAAAGTTTGGTTTTATATATGTTCATTGATGTATATGTGACGAGAGATTACTACGAAGTGTATTGTTTCTCAATTTTCAAATTCAGTACAAGATAATTTCAGACATGCAGAATATATTTTTGTTATATTAACGATTGCACGGTGAAGTCTTTTTCTTTAATCCTAAATTTTATTCTAAACTTCTCATTAGTTTTAATATGTGGAATATCTTGGTAAAAATGATTAATATCAAGATGCATGAAGCCATGTTATGTGTTTGACCGTTTACTAGCTGCATATGCATCAAGCACATCTGAAGGTACTTCAGGCCAACCAAATAGATATATGGGGACCTTTCTGCTATTAGTCTTAGCTCAAATTGATATAACTTTTAAATACCTACAGTCAGTTTTCTAGTTGTTCATACCTTACTCATCAAAATTCTACCAAAAGTAGTCAGACCTCTTTTTCACGGATTATGTTGAAGTTATGATCCTTTCACAGTCAGAACACAGAAAGGTAATTCTGCCAGCTTTTAAGTAACAAAAATTGTTATAAATGCTTTCCAAAATGTTTAGATAATTTTAAGTTTCTACAAGAATGTACAATGTTTCTAGCATAGATGTAATTATAAATTGTGTTCCATAAAATGTTCTTTATAAGAATGTGACAGACAAATTGGTAAAGACTATGAAATAAAAACCTCATCAATGATACTAAAAGTTATTAAGGAATGATTTATAGCAGGATATTTTAATTTTTAATTCTACTTTTGAAACAAGTTGTTTCTAAACTACAAAAAGCTGTGTTTTCTTTATTTTGCGAAGTACGTTTTTAAGTGTCTTATTAGATCGAAGACATGTGATTATGTATGGTAATATTTTCATGGTATGTTACTTGAGTTGTCAGAAAGCCTTATTCGATTTCCAGCCCTAATGAGGGCAATCTTGTATAAAACCTGAAAAAAGCAGTTGCTTTTTGATATCGAAGTTGGCATGGCTGTTATTGTTAGTGATAATTCCTAATGTTGGGAAAATTTTGGAGGTAGTTGAAGAAATGGAAAAATTTGGGAACTCAGCCATTTAACAAAGCTAACCTGAAACTTTCATATAACCGTGATTATATTATCTTTTTATTTATTTTTAATGGTACATATGTATAGTTAAAAAGAATTTTTATTATAAAGATACCGTGGAAGTGGTACTGGAGTTTTTCTTTGTTCTTCATTTAAATATCATGGAACGTTATATCTTGTTTAAATAGCATATTGAATTTCTTAGGGTTGTCTAATTTAAATTATTTGAATGTATGCAGGTGGTACATATTATATTTAAAACTGAATAAGTTCGATGTAAAAATAAGTTCCGTTTTATTTTAAAGGTAATTTAACGTTATGTTCGTTTGTGGTTCGTCACTTTAGTTGATGCAGTGTATATTTGTCTGCGAGAGAGAAAATTGTAGATAATGTACATACACATGAAACGCGGAGGCGTTTTCTTTGGATTGTTCAAGGGCTTAAAGATTTATTTTTTATTGGAATTAAATAATAATAAATGGAAAAAAAAGCAAACAAATGTTTTGACTAGTTTTATTCTTATACGAACATCAAAATTCACGTACATAGAAACACATTTCCTTACGGCTAATATAATATAATTTGGCAATATTTTTATCACTACCGTTCACAGGTAACTTAGATACACAACCGAGTTGTGGGGCGATAACAAACAAAGCACAAATCCAACGGACTATAGATTTTGATTTTCGAACGCTACTTAAATCCATTTAACCATCCATACATCTAATCGTAATGCCAATTGAAGTATTGAAAGGAGATCGATATTTTCCAACTGTCATCAATAATTGCGATCTGTGCAGAAGTTGATAATGGCGGGCACGATCAATATTGACTGCTACTTACTCGATTTTATTGCGACATCGTTACAGTTGATTTCGCCAGTCATTTCCTACAAAGAGGAGTCAAACTGATTAAACAATTGGTCAAATTACGATGATTACTGATCGCAGACTATCAGCATACGTGTTGTATAGATGTTTACAGCCAGTGCTTTGTGAATTTACCGCAAAAACATAAATGTCGCAGCCGGATCCGTGAGAGTGATTTGAAAACCCGATTATCAAATTACGACTGATATAAAAATAATACATTCGAAGCATGTTTTACTCATTTATGTAAATTAATATTTAATTTATTTATTTAACATTAAATTCATTTATTTAACATTAAATTCATTTACGTAAATTAACTGGTACTGACTGCGACATGTATTATACATCCAAACAACATACGGATAATATAGTGGATAAGTTAAAAAAAAAATAAGCATTTGAAAAATATCCATTCAAAAAAATATATGGAGCTTATTATAATATATTTTAAATGAATATCCCTGTTTTTATTATAATACAATTTGCATTTTCAATGTTATTATTAAAGTAGGTAGTTAAATAAAACAATTTAAGTAATTTCGAGATATACATGTGTGTGTATATACATGTATATATACACATGTAAAATGAGATGTCATGTACATTTAAAAAATTAACATCGCAGAAGTCATCACGAAATAGATAATCATGTTTTCACTCAATTTTGATATTCCTCGTGGCTGTTATACAGCCCAGGTGATTAAGAAATGTTACTTAGGTAATATGTACATTAGATCTTATTATACGAGGTTTGATCATCGCTATAATCATTTGGGTAATGAAAGTGTGGAGTGTCGACAGAGTTTAGCATCTTCGAGGTTCCTACGTTGTGATTTAGTAAAAAAATATGTACATATCTACAAAAACCATGGGGCTATATGGAAAATGTTATAGATTAAATCTGCCCTAAACTTTCGATTACAACAGATGCCAAAAGCCCACATCACATTTCTCCCTTCTGTCCATGTAGAATAACGCCTAGCGACGCCAATAATAGAACCAATTTACATATTTTTAAACAAAAAATATCTAATGTATTTCCCTTCCAACTTACAGAACTTTGGCTTCCTTTGATTGAAAGAAACGGCTAAAGACATAAAATTGACCTCTTTCAAGCAGTAGTAGCAGTAACAGAACGAAATAAAGAATTCATTCGTGAAAAATATCAAAATATACAATTCCATGCCCACTAGACTATGGCCATAACGCTCTCGTTCTGAGACGAGACCTGGGTCTAACAGTGGAACGATAAAAAAGTCTAAAAATTTCTGCTTCAAAGCATAATATAGATATGCATTCTGCCTACGCCAATAGCATCTGAAGGTGTGAAAAATTTTATGTTCCATAACTTGAAAAGTCATAGTCCGTTCTTTATACATTTCTACACATTCAATCGGAACACGACATTAAACTACCATCAACATTTTAAACACGAATACTCACGATTATGTAAAAATTGTGGTAAAATTTACAAACATTTTACATACAAAATTTTGAGAGGTAGTGTTCATTTTGTTTGGTAAAATTTTGTACCCGAGTTAAAAAAATATTAAAAAAAAATGACTGCAGTATCCAGTGTCGCGTAGAACTCCGGAATAAAATTATTATTTTTTAATACTGTTTGCGTGACACTTGTCATCATGGTAACGAGGAATTTAAAAAAAGATATACATTACAAACCAATTTTCTCTCAATTATGTAAAGATATTTTTGTTTATTAAATTTTGTGTAAATGTTGAACGATGTACGGATTAATATTTAATTATTGTATTAAATATTTTAATTAGTGTAAACCCGGCGCTAAGTTATTAAACACGTCCTTGCTTGGATTTGCAATTCAAAAATAAATTTCATAAAAATATACATTTACTTATAAAATACTTTATAATAATACTATTTATTGTATTAATAATACTATGTTACCTATAAATAATCCACAAATAACCAATATATAGCATGAATACTTCGCTACATTTTTATTAGTTACACTTATAAATACATAAAATTTTTTTTAGTATGTCGTTTGTTTTATGCATAGCTCTTACGGTATAGTAGCATTAAAGGGAAAAAAAAATGAGCAATGATAGACGTTTTTTTTCAAAACCTATTTTTACAAAGCCCCCAAGGTTTTTAGAAAAATCCCTTATTACAAATAATTATAATCTGCACACTTTTGCACGTAGCATTAAATTATCCAAATGTAATATAGGTTTCCTTTATTCCTTTCTATAACTTTAGGTAACATAGATAAAGCAAATCATATAGTTGCTTAAAATAGACAAACCCTGTATTTGATCCTAAACAAGCAGAGTGCACTGTACCAATATTAAATTAAACAGTTTTATCAAATAATAAACATGTTCTGTAAATACTGTAAATTACTTTGCTTTAACATGTTATCTTAATATTTCATCGATTTGGTGGTAGCAGCCCCATACAGTTGTGGGCCTCAACTTTGGGTATACCTATTTTTACATTCCACTGTTGGGAAAAGGTCTTGCCCGCACTCACAGTAGGCTGAAGCATATTCCACTGTCCTATTCTAGAGAAGATTGGAGCGCGTTGATTATTACAGCATCATCTCGGTACAGTTCACTGCTGGACATAGTCCTCCCCTAAGGAGTTTTTTCCCATAACCCTAGACAATAGCTACTTAAACGACAAAAATTAAGAACTTAACGGCCTGTAAATTTATTTTCAATTTAAACACGTCTGCTTTTATAATTTTCACGACATTATTAGTATTGAAATTTTAAGTAAAAATGTCACATGTGTGTGGATATGTACATTATTAACAATTGTCATATTTTATATAACGAATGATCTAAGATGGGACGTGGACAAATTAAGGCATAAAAGCTCTATTGAGTGTTCACAAATGGGGCACATTTTGGCATATTATTTTAATTGTTTAAATTCATATGAAAACACATTTCTTATTACTGAAATAGATCAGAAAGCAATTTTTTAAATGATTAATCAATTACAGTCAACAATAATATCTATGTTTTTGAGGTATTTTGATCGATATCGCTCTTAATAGTCATTAATATACACTAAACGTATTTTTACACAGACGTATAATAGACACTATACAGTAGAATTTATAATTATACAATCGATAAAAATTTATACATTTCTGCCGTATAATTCTGTTACGGTTATTGCTAACTGAATTGCACGATAATTTACGATGATAATTTTAAGAAAATAAATCGACCTGCTCGTAGAATAAAGTTCCATAAGAACATGTGACCAACAACCTTTTTCTTTATTTTTTATACTTTTTAGATCTATATTATATGGTAGCGAAACATAAATTTTAATAAATAAAAAAAATAATTTTAAACTTTTGTTTCCCTACCATAAAATATAGGCCTAAACAGTCTGAAAAATATAGAAACACTGCGATGTTCTCATATTCTTATGAAACTTTATTCTACGGGCGGGTCGATTAACAATCGATCTGCCCATAGAATAAAGTTCCCGTAAGTTGCCCGTAGAATTACCGAATAAACAAAAGAAAGGTCGTCATAATTATTCACAACAATTTTTCTCGTTAGTTTTCATTTCCTGAATTAGGTACCTAACAATTTAAACTACGTTGATTTATTATTACTAAATCTGTGTTAAATGTATTTAGCATAAATGTACAAAGATTGTTTGGTTTCCCACATAAAAATAAAATAAATTATAAAAAATATGGTTTGAAGGATTTTACGAAAATGTTTATCTTTTTTCACTTTTATCACAGATTACCTTGAAGATGTAAATTCCACAGGCTTCCCATCCAAACTCCATTTAATCCTGATAGGGCTGTCACCCAGCGGGCGGCATGATAGTGTCAGTGGCAACCCTACTTTAGTAGTCAGGTTCGCCCCTAAAGACTCGAAGTGTACCGGCTCTAAAAATAATTTAAATTTTTATAGTAATTATGATTTAGTCTTGATAATTGACTAAATATTTAATCAATTTATTAGGAAATTTACGGTTGGTCGTGTTTAATCTTTAATAACATATTTTTTACAAAAAATATTCTGATAATATCACTTAATGTGGCTTTTATGGTGTAACTATTTATTATTTTACATATAATAAATGCTTCATGTAATAAATGTACAGCAAACATTGCAAAGAAATGTTTTATTCAGAAATTGAAATTTCAAATTCCAGAACTAAACGTAAATGTATTAAATAAATTGTATTTGTGTGCAGTTAAATAGAATATACTAGGATATTTTTAACTCACTATTTACACTGATCCACAAATTTTTGTTCAGTGGATCGCCCACGCCGTTCTCCACATTACAAGCATACATCCCTTCGTCAGATAAGGACACCACTTCGATGATGAGGGTGCCGTTTGGGTAGCTCATGACTCCACCGCCGGCCAGGTCGAGGACTGGGCGCCAGATGCCGAGAGCAGCTGGACAAGAATAACGGAGAATTAGATTAAATAGAAAATGGTATGTTATTCCCAATTGCATATTATGCACTTCCCACAATTAAATTAATTAAATATACTTTCTATACATTATAATCATATGTATAGTTATAATATATTATTGTAATTATTGCATTTCTCAGTTACAAATCTAATACTGAGGTACATAAAAGAAAGTATTTATTCACGTAATTAATAAATAATTCATGAGACTGTTAAATTTAACATAAATAATTCTAAATTATTATGTCAAGGTTTTATCAATTTATTTTATTATTTATATGTCAAGGTTAGACAATTATATGTTCAAAATAAATTAAATTAAATGTAAAAAAATATGTCTGAAATTACAGTAAACATATCTCTTTAATTGCATTAGTGATTATCGAATAAAAGTGTGCAATATAATACATACAATGAAAAATTATCTTGTTATTTTATTTTCAAAATTATTTGACAAAAATAATTTGTAAAATAAAATAATGTTATGTTGATGAAATATGTATGAGAGTACGCACGGACAGTATGACAGTTCCGTATTCGTATATTTTACATATACGCAGATACACAAAATATTTTGATATCAAAGCTGTGAAACTTTTAGTGGAACATCAAACATTTTAGTACTCGGTAAGCTTATGACGATATGCTAATATCAGCCCGGCGTGCGGAGTGCGCCCATAATCAAGTTTTAAAATAAGGCTTTATCTTCGCAACCGAAACGTCAACGGCCTTAAAGAGATAAAACCGGTTAGAGCTGGGGTTATTTTTTATCCGTTAAATTACATGAAGATTTATCCTTGTCTACCTATGAAACATTTTACAGTGTTATTCAACCTTGGAAAATAAATTGGGCGCAGTGTATCGCTGATATGAAAACAGGCACACTTTTTTCGAACTAATGGGTTTAAAACAAAAATTTCTTTCACAGAAATATTTAAAAAAGGCTTTCAGTCCCGTTTTTTGCCTTGAATGGGAGGTATTATGTTCCCAGTTATAATACTAATTTTGAAAGTCATTTATAAGATCCATTTTAAACTACACTTTTATTAAGGAACTGTTGACTGTAGCCGATATTTTTATATGTATATAGTTCACATTTGGTACGTTACATAAATGTTACATAATTAATGAGTTTCGAAACTTATGGTATATGTAATGATCAAAATATGTATTATAATAGTTTTAATTGAGTGAAATATTTCGAAGAAACGATTTTTTTTAGCACTGAAAGTTTGAGTATCGCTGTTCAAATACATTACCGTCTCTCTTCATCCAATGTATCTGCGGTGTCGGATAGCCGTTGGCGTTGCAGTATACAGTACCACGCTGGCCCAGCAGCAATGATGTATTCGTAGGCTCTTCTATCCATTTCGGCGCCACTGTTGACCAGAAGTATAATGGGATAAAAAGTTTCTGTATTGGAAAACTTTAATATAACGTCTGTTATTTATAATACTAACAGTTTATGTATGCGAAATTTTGTTAATATTATTATTTAAAAAATGAAAAAAAAAATGTTTTCTATGTATTTTATTTAGCGAACAGGCAGTCGAGTCACTTGATGGTAAATGGTCACGGTCGCTAATGGACATAACCATCAAAGAAAGAGACACGGTGTAGCCGGCAAACTACATAAGTAAATAGTTAAAATAGTTATTTCGAATGGTACAAAAAATGTAGTTAATTTATTTTCTAAAACCAGTAAAGTGAAAATGTAGTTAAGTAACAAATATATCTTAGTGAGAAACAAAGATTTTTAAGCTTTAATTTGCAGTAAAATCGCAATGGTTACGCCGATACAATATGAAACACAGAATTTAGTGTTTGAAGACAATACTTACGATTCATTATTACTATGAAAGACGAACTGACTGACTTGATAAACTTATTTTACTATTAAATGTTTCGTGAGTATTTATACACATGATTAAATATGTACCGGCTTAACTCACGTACGATTTTCGGGATGGCCCGACTAGTTTCGGTCTCCGCCGCGACCTCGCTGCAAGCGGCGGGAGCTCACGAGGAAGAACCTTGCACAGGTCCGAAACTAGTCGGGCCATCCCGAAAAACCTACGTCAGTTAAGCCGGTACATATTGAATCACTGTATTTCTGGTTTCATTTAAATTAAATAAAAGCAGAAAGCCATTTAACATTATGTTGTTAACTTGACGATAATAAAGTCGAAATATTGAACATTTACTAAATATTAATTATTATATTAATTTATTGACATTTATCGGTGAAAAAAACATTTTAGACGCCGTTACATGGTAAGATGTTTTCTAATGAAATGTAGCGACAGGTCTTGTACAGTTTTATTCATCACAGACTTGTACATGAAAGTTGTGCCAATCACTCTACTGGAAAACAATTGTTATTTCAACATCAGCAGAATATCCAACTGAGTTATCTGTGTTTCTATGAAAATGCCTCTCACACGTGCAAACAATTCGATCAACAAATGTTATTTTTATCAACCACTTCCAAGATTTTGTACAGGTCACATCTTAATAGCCGAGCGTTGAAAACTCCCAGCTTGCTCTCATACAAATTCGAAAGTAGTAATATTGAACTTAAAACACCTATTATTTTGTAACACTTAACAGCAGTCTTAACATCACAATGAAACGATGTTCATTATTGAACTGTTTTGTCACTACAATTGTATTGTAATACTAGCACGTCCGGTCTTCTCTCAATTGTCTACTGCACGGAACATTATAAGAAGTAGTCCGCTTGTGGTTTCTTCGAGGGCACGCCGCGGGACTCCTGCGGCGCCGCCTCGAATATTGTGAACTCGCGTTGAAGATTCTCGTTTAGTTCTAATATCGCCGCTACGTTACCACACCTGTTTGGAAGCAAAATATACATAGTTAACACCTGTCTTAATGTGATTTCAACGCGTTTCTTAAGAATTTAATAGTCCTAAAACGTGAACATATAGGCGGTCGATCCCAGCAGACTATGGCATCATCAGCAGCCATTCTCAGTCCACTCCGGAGGTCTCCCGTAAGGAGGTTTTGCTGATAATCCCCACGCTGGGCTTGCAAGTTGAGGATTGTAGAACACGGCTTTTCCCACCGCGTACGCTGATGGCTTTCGGCGGCCAAGGCCATTAGTACGTCACATGAATGTATGATTGCTTTTCGGCGCGACGAATACATCCTCTAAAATTCTAGCTCAACAAGTAAAAGCCAAAAGGTACAGACCTGTAGCAGTAGTTGGGCGCGGACCAGACGGTGAGCACGGTCTCGTTGAAGTGCCACTTGTAGCCCTCCATGACGAGCTGGTGCGCGCGGCAGATCATGTCGATGTCGTTGGACACGTTGAACTGCGCCACCACGTCCGAGCCGAACAGGTAGCCGGCGCCGCGCGGCGACACGCCCCAGCCCTGCGTGTCTGCAATACCATATGGAATGCTCCAGAACGATCCTTCATATTGACCCGGAGCATGTGACTAACAAATCTGTCAGTTTCAATACTTTCTAACCTGATAGAGCGAGGTTTAGAAATATATACTTACACTTGAAATAAGAGTTCAAATTTCGTGGTGGCAAATGCTAGAGAATTTATTACTTTTTATGTGACTCGCTGGCTAGCAGCTAATTAATTGCCTAGCATAATATGGCTTTCTTCTCGTTGTGAGAGGAGACAAATTGGCTGATAATGATGATATATATAATCGACGAACAAAGAAGCATCACCTTCGGGATCACTCCACAAGAGATCACACATGGGCCCATCGTGCGGCACCTCCTGTTTGCGGTCTATGGTGCGGATCTGGTCGAGGGTCTGTATCGACGGACTGAGCCCGCCGTGCACGCAGAATATCCGCCCGTCGATGATGGCCGACAGCGACAGATAGTCAAATATCTCTGTACAATATCTGAAAAGGAATGGTCATGCTACGAATTAGGAATATAACATGTACATATATAGCAATACAGGTAAAATTGTTTTTTGTGCTGAAGCTGTGCTGTACTGAGCTGTGAACACTTCTCTTTTGAAAATACTACTGAGTGAAGTGGAGAACTTAGCTTTATACCTATCATTGGCGTATTTATACTAATTCTTCTCATTTTGAGAGGAGACCCTAAGCCACACTGGAATCATAAAATTTAAAGGGTGAAGTTTTTACATACCTATATATTATAATTTATGATGCAACACTCTACATGTCTAAACAAATTATACCTAGCTCTTTACAAGTAGTTAGTAAGTAACTGACTGCCCAGTAGGTCATGTGATTTCAAGCAAAACAGCTGATCAAGAGGTTCTGGGTTTCATTCCCGGGCTGGATATTATTGGGTTTTTCGAACATGAAATTCCTAGTAGTCGTTTGGAGCCTGAATTGTGCCCAGTGTACGGCAATCGGCTCACCCCTTGTTCCATGGTGGGATGTAAATATTATTGATAAAACATACAAGTTTACTACACTCCTCTGCCTACCCCCTATAATTAATTATATAATATGATACAATTTGACGAATTTATATTATACAATATGACTTTAAAAAACTGCATTACCTGATCTTCATTTTCAAACAAGCACTCAATAGACTAAACATTTGATTACATGTCTTTCGTTACCTCCACACAGTAATAGATCCATATTTTCTTAAGCACTCATCATAAAATCCATACACTTGAGTTATCTGACGCGACTCATGATTACCCCTTATCAATGTGATGCGGTCGGGATAACGAACCTGCAATGAAAGAAAATACAGGTCTTTTTTATACATATACTGTGACACATTA
>DWJK01002143.1:0-15204 GCA_018248815.1 Croniades pieria auraria
GCTATTAGATTTTTCTAATTTACAATTTCTAGTAGTGACTCGGAGTCTGAAATTGTGCCTGGTGTATGGCAATAGGCTCACCACCTATTCCATGGAACTTAAACGTAACTAGTGAAACGTGGGATTGTACTACACTCCTCTGCCTACCCCTTCGAAGATTACAGGATATATATAATTTTCAGCTCTGGAAATATTGCTTCAGCTCGTTTCATTCCTGCTAAATAACAGAACTATTTAAGCTCTGTTACGGATTTAAGACCCACATTAATTTTGTTACTTATGTAATAAAGCCTGTGAATAGTTAAATATATATCACAAACAGTTAGAAAATATAGTAATCCATTTCTACCTAACCCTGCAATAACATGTTATCATCATTAGCAACCTATTAATCATTCTACCAATGGACACAGGTTTCGGCTCAGAATAAAATTAAAGCCTTAGTGCCTTTCCTTCCTTCCTTCCTTGCATGGCAAACGTAGCGTGGGACGCCCTCCAGCTAGGTGGAGTGATGACATACGCAAAGTGGCTGGCAGTGGTTGGATGCGAAGAGCTGAAGATCGACCTCAGTGGCGTGCCATTAGAGAGGCCTACGTCCAGCAGTGGACGGGAGAAGGCTGATGATAATGATGATGATAGATAGTGCCTTCCATAATATGGTAACACAAAAATACATATCGTTACTAACTTGCCGCTTTCAACAAATAACGTCGTTAAAACACCCGCCAGCTCATAGACTATATTATACATTATATGAAACGAATCTAATCTCGACTTGTTTATTTGTTCGACAAATTGGATCTGAGCATTTGTGTACCGTATGTTTTGATTTCCGTGTCCGTATGAACTATACATATTTGTTTTCAACTTGTACAAAATTGGTCTTTAGAGAGGACAATAGATACTGAGTTCAAATAAGCTTTATAGGTTTATTGTTTAAGTGGCTGAAGACAGCAATGAAGCAAAATCAGCTGTTTTAATTCAGATCCCGGCTATTTTGATAGTGATACCAGTTATTTTGTACTAATACCAGATATTTCGATACTGATACCAGGTATTTTGATACTGATACCAGGTATTTTGATACTGATACCAGGTATTTTGATACTGATACCAGTTATTTTAATACCGTTACCAACTTTTCTTACACACATACCTGCTATTTTGGTATCCATGTCATATATGTATAAGTTATTTTATTACACGCTACTACAGCAAGCACTTATACGAAATAGTTCATACATGTATAGAACAGTGATCGAGAAAAAAAATTAAAAAAAACAATTATAGCGCTTTATCAATTAAAAACTAAAAACTCCTTTGAAATAAAAGATGGTGTTATAGTCGTAGGCATAGCAGAAGGTATTCAATTCAGAAATGTGAAGATGAAGGGCCTTTACTAGTAGTTAGGAGTCTGAAGAGTGAAGGGCCTCCTCATTGGTGTCTGAGTGGACACTCATCACTATAACGACTCAATACTCAACAGTCAAGTTGTCATTAATGATAGATAGGTTCTAGAATTTTCTCTCGAGCACTTTCAAATACTTGTCTTTATTTCGTTATTTTCACTTTAATTTTCTTTACATATCGATAATAATACTATTGATGATGAAAAAAATCGTATATTTATTTTTATTTTTATTATTATTACTGCTATTTTTATCCATAAATAGAAAAACAATACAATTAGATATAGTGTGTTTGTGTGTTTCCATGGCAACTAAGTCTTAGAGAATCCAAATGATTTCCGAGTGTGAAGAAATTAAAGATAAAATAACGTAATGTACAATTTTACGCTATCCTCGTGTTTACTCCACTATAAATGTCTAACCCTATTTTTTAGCCCGTTGTTTTCTTTTCAATGTTATTTCTAAACATTTTCTTTGTTAGCCTATTGTTCACCCGTACTGTTAGAAGGCAAATTTTTATATTGTAACAATCATATATGTCATAATGTTACCACAGTAAAAAAGCTTAAAATACAATTTATTGACCTGATACAATCTGCTACGCCTGAAACATAAAAGTAACTAATTTCTGGAATCCTATCCTCATTTTATGTGAATTGTTACAGAAAAACGTCACGAAAACGGGCATAATTTCCGAGCGATTCAGGTTAGTTCCACGTGAGAGATAAAGTCGAAATTTATTCAGTCGATAGAACCCCGCCATTTTCAGCGATTCTGAATGGAATTTGGCACGGCTGTACCTTCGCCCTGTGAAATACCTGTGAAGTTTTGTTACCCGAACAAATCCCAAATTAAAGCCAGATGTGGCTTATCGCAAGAAGTATTTGATTGAAAATGTCGGGATTTAAAACGAATCGTACTAATTATATTGTTTGGTTATAATTATCTTTTTGGAATAATAATAATATCTCCTCATACTGTATTATTTGAAATACTCCTCCCCATCTGAGCCGGAAGTACGGAGAGCCCTTGCCATGATAACTAGAAAACTGATAAATTGTACGTTTACATAAAAATGAATGCTTTTTTAGAAGCTGTTTTAACACCCAGGCACAGAACAGATACTTGTGGTTATCACACAAATGTTTGTCCTAGCTGGGAATCCAACCCATGACTGCCGGCTCAGCAGTCTGGTTAATTAACCACAAGACCAACGGACCAGTCAGTAGTACTCTTCATTACAATAAACGTAAGGACTATTTAAACTTCAAATATTATACACACCTTTTTTTTATAATTTCGATTCTAATATTTTTATAAATTCCTCAATGTTTTTTTATTCCGAATTGTTTTTATTACATGCCAGTTGATACAATTATCGATGTTTGATAACATTTGATGTGATAATAAAATATGAACAAACCTGTTAATTACTCATAGTAACAATAAATACGTTTCATAGACGGACACAATTGGACTGCTACAATCTTAATACAATTCATTTACATCAAATGTAAGTAAATATTTTTAACGCCGTAATAGCAGCAATTTAAAATCTAAATCCAGGTATAGCAGCACAGCTGCGCCTGGATTTAGAGTTATGGTTAGAACAAGAGGTTTTATGAAATTTTCTTAGTATACTAATACCACAGTTATAGCTTAGTTTTAAAGATAATCCACCTATCCCGGGGTCTGGGGTTCTTATTCTTAAAACACTCACTAAAATGACACTCGCTATAACAGTTTAGTGAATTCGGAGATAAAATATAAACAACATATAAACTAATGTACACACAATATAAACTAATGTATGTACATTTTGCAATATCGCACTTCGCTGTGACATTGACTGTCCTTGTTCTGACAGGAGATTCGTATCTAACAAAGAGACAGTCACAGTTAATACTGAAAGACTGACAATTTACACAAAACGGAAACAGAAAATACGTTAGAAAGACGAAGTAGATGAATGCTAGTAAAAATGAAAGATGGTGACAAAGGAGATATGAAATTTAAATTAGTGAATCATAATAGGGAATAAAGTCTCCCCATGTATTGCTATAGATACCTAACAGTTGTAAATATCGAACGAATGAGAGAAGAAACAATGGAGAAGTCTAGGAAAGAGGGTAAAGAATAAATTTTTAAAAGATGTTAGGTATCGATAATTAAAGGGACAAAAATATTTATATGTACGAACGTACTTATATATGTAGATAATAAACAAATCAAATAAATGCATATCACCCGCATTAGAACACAAAAATAAAATTTAAAAAAACTTATCTCATGTTAGAAATAAAAAAGTTCATATACAAAATGTTTTCACTACGTTTTTGGATCTATTATTATTCTCCGTGAACAGAATTGTTAAACAAAGAAAATGAATAAAGGAAAAGCAAAATTTATCATTTACAATCATCAAGTTACAATAATAAAGAGGTGGAATGAAACAAGAAATAGTATGAAGCAAAGAGGCAGTTCACAGCTGAAAGAGAGAGAAAGCCACTTGAAATTCGGTTCCATGCTTTGGCTGAGTGTTGGGATAATATGACTAGGACTTAAAATTTATTTTTCTTCACCCGTTTCTATTCCCTAGAAAGAATTCTAGCTTGGTTTTTAAAAATCGGTTAATAATAATTATATTAAATGTCAACATTTTAACTAATTCCATTTAACGAATGATTACAAAATGAACTATTACAGTTAAAAGGTTGCCGGGAGTTTTTCTTTCTGGATTTTCTCCCAGTATACCGCACTAAAGAGGCCTATAAAGCCAATTACGTCGATAATTTATGACAACATAACTTTGAGTTCATGTAACCAATTATAGATTTTCGAGTTGGTCGAGTGTTTGCGAGCGCGCCTGCTGATCCAGAGGACCCTGGGCTAGGTCCCCGAGTCGAGCACAGAATTATGTGGTTTTTCTAACTTGACACTAACTGGACGGATTGTCCATTTGTGCTCGGTATATGTGCAATAGGCTCACTCTCTATTCTATGGCAAGGCGTAAACGAATCTGGTGAATCGTAGGAGTGTATTACTCCTCTGCCTAACCTTATAGGAAAATATGGGCATGACGTTGTCTTGGAATACGTTAAAGGGTTTTTACAGAATCGCGACGGAGCCCGAGGCCTGCGGCGTCGCACGAGACACACCTGCGCTCTCATACCATTTACAATAAATTTTTTCAGGTGCCAAGTTAATTTCACTTCGGGAAAAGGGCACCGTGGGATTTGTTTTTATTGTTATTGATGATGCCCTTTTTATAATTAAGAAATTGTTTTATGGTAAATTAATTGAATAGAAGCAATAATTAGTGTTAGTACATAAAATCACGCTTGCACTTCTCCGAAGGGGTAGACAGGAGTGTACTGCACCCACGATTCACCAGTTACATTTACGTCTACTTTTCGACCACTACTGGATTACTACGCATTTAACCTTTATCATCGTAATACGAAACTTATCGAATTAATGACCTAATGGTCCCCTGTGAAGTTATCTTGAGATAATTATAAATACAAATTTTAACTGAGAAGGTCCGGGTCCGTACATTTTTCGTGACACCAGAATGAGAGGAATTAATTTTAGTAATTGAGTAATTAAAATTACCTACAGTAACCCCTCAACCCCGAGGGATGAGGGGAAGATCTTAGCGGAAGTCTATACAAATAAACTGAAGGGCAGTTTTGAAGGGTGCGGTAAGTAAACTCATTATTTTTATTAAAAATCCCGACCTTCTTACTTAATGTTAACGCCAATATTTTTTATTACAAATCAATTACATTAATGTAAGTTTTAATTATAATTATTTTGTTGCTAACTGTCTCTGATCGAGTGGTTGCAAGCGCGACTGTTAATCGCGAGGTCCTGGGTTCGAATTCCGAGTCGGCTACTGTTAGATTTTCTAACTTGGATTTCCTAGTAGAAATTTCTAGTAGTTGCTCGGAGTTTGCATCTGTGCTCGGCATGTGGCAATAAGCTCACCGCCTATTCCACAATGGGGCGTAAGCGTAAGTGGTAAAACGTGGGATTGTATTACACTCCTCTGCTAACACCTTCGGGAATTACTAGGGATTTCAAGTTAGAAAAACTAAACTTTGTCCGACAAAGAGATTGAACTACTAACAGCCCAATTATAAACTAATAAGAAATATTAATTAGTTAATAACCAAAGTGATAAAAAATAATAATAAATTACTGTTAAGTCTATTATTAATAAAGCACGAAAACTTAAAGTAACATATACCGCACTAAAAATGCTTGTAGAATAAATTACATACCTATTAGAACAGTGTCACTATTAAAACTTTTTCTGTAGAGCTTATACGTATGTTATGTGTTTGTAACGTAAGGAATCCATACTATACAGCAAATACCATAATATCAACCCTTCTATTGTTCTACCCTTACACACAATTCAAATCTCATAATGAGAAGATCAAAGGCCATTGTTTTCAACACTATGGCCTATTATATTTTAATACCTACAAATAATTTCAGTGCGTTATCGCATAGGGTTTTACTAAAAAGCGTTTAACACTGCCCATCGAGGCTGGCAACTCACGTAGCAAACGTCCACAGACGACGGTGACCACTTCACATCAGATGGCACGCCTGGCTGGTTGCCAGCCTAACCAATGAAAAAATATATCACATCTCTGCCAAATAATTCGCAATAATATCAATAAAATAAAACTTTTAACCTCGCAAAGAAAATCCATTTTGAATGGCAAGAAGAATGATTGGCCACTTGATACGATGAGACGCGCTGATCCATCTTGGAGAGCAAAAGCAAAAGTAGGGCCAAGAATAACAGAGCAAATCAAGCGGTATTCTTTAAAGGTTCAAAGGAGGCTTTGTGTACTCGTATATGGAAATGACAATAAATGTCGATATTTCACATTCAATTTAATCTTTCATCATAATATATAATATTCATGATTAAATATGTACCGGCTCAACTCACGTACGTTTTTCGGGATGACCCGACTAGCTTCGGACCTGTACGAGGTCCTTCCTTATAAGCTCCCGCCGATTCGATCCGAGTCAATTATATTTATCATAATTATCAAATTCATCATTATCAAGATCATATACATCATCATCATATCTATCATCATAAACGAGCCCATGTTTTATCATGTACAATATCTCAAGTCTTACATCAAAATAAATGACAGTAATTCCTTAAGGAATTTATTAACGTCGCAGTTGATAAACATCTATTTGAAGTCGGTAAGAGAATTACGTATAAAATAATGCAACTATTAACTTAAACCTTAAGTTACTAAGTTAATTATTAAATAATTAGTTTTGTTTTAATTTGCATATTTTTCATAATTTCAGGTATAAGACAGACAAATACATTGACAAAACTGATGGTTCCAATCTGGTACTAAATATTGGCAAATAATCTCTAACTGTCCTATATGTTCTATACTATTCTATAGACATGATAAAGACTATCCTGTTAAGAATTCCAATACTAATCCAATAAAGATTCTATATAAAACTCCAAAGCTAGCCCGCTGTTCTCTATCATCATTTTACCGATTTTAATTTAGTTACGGTTTCATGTTCAAAGCTTTTGAGCCTATATTTTTTAGTTTTCTAACATAAAGGCGAAAGTAATAGGCAGTCCTGAAGATCGATGGATTGAAATTTTCGCGATACAGTATATGAGTAGAACACTGAAAAAGTGCTAAAATCAGAAACCAAAAAGTTTTATAATCAATTTCGTTCACTTATTTTGTTAAATAATTTATTCTTCTATTGATGATTGGATGGACATTGATTTTCATCCGTTCTCCTTCCAGTATGAGATAGGTTAAGCACAAAACTGGCCAGTCACAAGACACGAGAGTCAGACTTCATGCGCCTTAAAGAATATTATTGAAATCTATTAAAATATAGTATGTTTTTTGAACATTTTCCTTCTCCTTTATATCAAGCGTTATTGAATATTAAAAACACATAATTTTGTGTAAAGACGAGTCCGACAATTTCAGCTTCAGATCCTTGGATTTAACAGAAAAACGTTAGCCTCTAGTATCCAACTGCTCTTTATTAAGAAATCCTATTTAGATGTAACCGTTACCAACGAATAAATTATTTTTTTATCATATTTGTCTTTACCCCGTTCTTTATACATAATAGGTTTCTTAGAAAATTGTCCTTTAAATATTTCTACACGAATACATTTTTAACGATATGCTCACAGCGACATTCAGACCCATTTCATACTCAGAGAAGATGCGTATATTACAGTGAAACGATGTAAGAGTGGATGATCAAAATGTTGATAATATTGTTACTTTTTAATTGTACTCCAATTATGTTACAATGGCCATACTTTTTAAAGATTGTGTTGGTTACTTCTCAAAAGAAATCTAGTTCATGAATTACTAACAACAATGCACGTACTCTATATTTTTGTTACAATTCATATTATTTTTTATTAATTTCATAAAAAAAGAATAAAACGCGCTTTTAAATATAAACATATTAATTCTTTATTCACATATCACACCTATATAAAATATATAAAATTTAATTTCCCTTTAATCATCAGACAAACGTGAAATAAGCAAAAATTTAATAATAACGACATACATCTCTTTGTTACTCAAGAATAATATATGAATTCAAATCCACGATTAATATTACGCTTACGATAGAATATCCAAAATCTGCATCAACTTAGATATTTTTATAAAAAAGGTATCAGTAAAATAGTTGTTACATAAAAATATAAAAATAATTTTCAAACCATAATAACTAAAACATTTAATGTTTATTAAATTTTTTTTTTTTTAATACAAAATTAACATTTATTCAGTCAAATGAATCACAAAATCCATTACCATTTCATGCATTTAAAAAACCCTATTTTTAAAAACTCATTATTATGAGGAATAATAGATAATGCTAAATTATATAATCTATATTTTAAATTATAATCAAACATTGTCATTATCCGAACTAAAACACAAACAAAAATTTCATATTTAATACATCTTTCCATTTTTGCTATTTCACTGGAAAAATTTGAATCGATTTCATATTTTGCAATTATAAACACATTAGTTTAATATACGTTTTCGTTTGTGTACGATGCGCAAAGTTAAACGAAATCATTATCTATAATTAAAACGAGAGTTCGTTACGAACTTAATCTGGGTGTAATTACTTCGGAAAGTACTTTAATTATTCACTTTCATTTAATTGAAATTCTAACTACTTACTTGGATTTTGCACCCGAAGCACGATCCGCCAAAGCTATTATTAGACGCACAACTTTTTCTTTTCGCACAAAAATACACCACTGAAAAATTTGAGTCGTACCGAAACTTTTACTAATTTAATTATTAATAGAAACACTTTAACTCTCACGATTTCATTGCACACTGGTGAAAATTTATATTGCCCGCCGATTTGTCTCAAACTGCTTCTGGTACGCTACGTCGCGCTACGACCGTAGAGGATCTACGACTGTGCGTACACTTTCGTTACACGCGCTACGTCGTGTTACCGCCGTAGACGATCTACGACTGTCCGTGGTCGGGTAGAGTCGACCTCTATCGGCTTCCCACGAAACGTATCTCGGGTATAAGGGTAGATGTGCATCACATGGGGTATTTTTCGCTTTCTTACATTGTATTAATATTTCATTATGCGTTATAAAACCATATATTATCTTCTTGTTGACTTTAAAAGCCGATACCGATTGCGTTATTTAAGTGCCATGAATAGTGGTCGTTCCGGATGAGTGGAGCCGTAAATCGACATAGTCTATAAATAAACACAATTAACGTACGACAAAGCAATTTCAGCATGCTCTAGTTAATTTTTAATTTAGGACCCTTAATTCTAATGTTTGTTTACGTTATGGTTTTCAGTGCTTTTAGAGCTTTGCTGTTTCAAAGGTAAGCTATCTGATAAAAATTGATTTATAAAAGGTCGTGATAAAATTTTGGCTAATGTGCTTAAAGGATTATAAGATAAAACAATGCTCTGAGGATCAATATTAACACAAATATGCAGTGAACCTGTACGCGGAAAGTATTTAAACCACATTATAGTCTATAGTTTATCGACTTAGCCTCAATCGACAAGTACTGACAACATACCAACCGCAGGGATTTAATATGCTCCCTCTTAGGAGAATTAGATAAATTAAAATTTTTGCATTCCTTTGCACTTAGTATACTTTTTAAGTCGGGTAGCAAGTAAGTATCTTTATTAAAAGAATCAAAAGCGCCGAAGCTCTGACTCGTGCAGAGAACGCAAACGATCCGTAAGGTTAAGCAACGCCGGATGCGGCCAGCTCATGGCTGAATAACTCTAATATCCACATTTACATAATAAAAACCACGCTGGAGGAAAAAGCCAAACTGAGCGTCTCAGTTTTTTTATCTTTAGTTAGCACTAAATTCTTCGGGGAGTTCTCCAATTAATCTCCATGCTCATCAGTCCACTGTAGAACAAAGTGATAGAGTTTAGTTGTGTGTAAAACTATCCAATTTGTGACAAGACACCCCATAAAATTCTAGACTCCTATACAAATCATTTGTAAGTGTACTTTCCCAACTAAATAAAAAGGTTATTTAATTTACAGCAAGTACAAAAATCTGATGTAAACATCATTTCACTTTTAATAGGTGTGTAAAAAAAAACAGATATATGATTGAGAACCAAAAATTAAGAACAATTTATGATTCACTAGACCTTATACAGACATAGAAAATAATTATTAAATCACACTGAATGAATGCCTCCTTAACCATGAATGCTGCCATAAATAGAAACGTAGAGCCGTTGTTAACTACGACCGTGAACGCTACCAGTCTATAGATCTACTTACATGTAGAGTCGTAGGTATCGGCCAACTATTGTCTACAACGTCCTTCGTGAAGGGTTTCACGCCTTCTTGACCGTTTTTGACCTAAATATGAGCGAAATGTGCTCTTACAAAGGGTGACATAATTATATTTAAGAAAATCAATACGTAACTTAATATATCTTATAACAGCGGCGCAAGTGTATGGAGAGTGTGATGAATGTCGAAGAAGTACGTCAGATCTATAAAAATAGAGATACATATTTGCCACGCGAAACTCTCTACCTACTCTGTATGGGACCTGGCGTGGCGATATAATAATAATTACCAATAAAATACACTATCGTTTTTAATAATGTTTTATTCTCTTAATAATTAAGACTATAGGTACTATTTCCACTACCTCATAGTAATGGGAAACGATGAACTTTTGGTATCGAATTTACTGTTAAGCTTTGCAACGAGCAAATCTATTCTGACGAAAATAAACTAAATATGTATTTGTTGTACAGACCATTATCTTTTTTTCGACCCTATTATCATTCCACTATTAAAAAACAGGGTTGAGAGGGTTAAGACCAAAATACTAAATTTAAATTATGCTCGCAGTTTGTACGAAACATGTATCATCATTAATCCTTTTATTTGACCAGTGGTGGACAGTCGCAAACTGATAAAGGGTTAAGATTCGATGCCTCTTTTGCCCACCGCGGCTTACCATACTTTCATGCAAAAATCGTGAAGAAATCTAAAACCTGGACATAAAAACTTATAGCCACTGATTTAAGGTTCACAGTTTTATTCCCTGCTTCACACCCATTATTAACCATTTCGCAAAACCACGTACAGAGCCCCAAAAAACAAAAGCGTTTCGCATCCTGTCAAACCTTCGATCTATTGGACGACAGAGGGAAATTGGACTGGCGTTTGTAGGTTGCACAGGCCGTCTATCGACTGCTCTAATATGACGTATAAACCTTTCCTGTTCATTGCGAATATCCAGCTCATGCCAGTAGCGTGACTAAGTATTAAAATCAATATCAATACTAAATCAATATAAGTGTTGCTTAGATTTAATATTATGTTAGCTAGTTTTTTTATTCGTACAAGTGAACAAATGTTCTTTCTTTCTTAAATAAAAATAAAATGCAGGTTTATTTTAAGTGCATTGCCTTTAAGCTGGATCGATTTGGATATTTTTTCTCAAATGTTTCTAATGATCCGAAAAAGGTTTAAATAATTAAAAAAATTGGAGAAGGTAACCACAAAAATCTTTAGTTCTGAAAAAAAATCTTTAGTTCTGAAAAAAAATCTTTAGTTCTGAAATAAAACTTTAGTTTTAAAAGAAAGTAACCTTTTCCGTGCAATTATGGATTTGATCTCAAGATCGTATCACGATAATGTCAGTCGTTAAAATGCTGCGGATTTCATGATAAATGTACATGTATATGTTATCATATAATATATACATGAATATATGTTCATTGATGGGTAATCGATTCGTAGCTGCACCAGAGACTGTGCACTGTGGAAAAACCACGAAGCCATGATAATTTTGACACACAAGCATTTAATGGGAACTTAGTTTAACAGCACTTTATAACTCTACATGCAGACAGTTCTAGTGCGCCACAGAAATATATAAATGTTAGATACATAGCACTGTGGAGAGACACGCGGTTAGACGTAGCGGTTTATTGTCGGTTTATAATGACGTGTTTCATTAACCTTTTTATCATTCTTCTGTTCAACACGAGTCTCCTCTCGTAATGAAATTGTTCAATCCACAACTCCATGCCTTCCAATTGCTGTTTGGTAGACTAAACTAGCAGATAAAGTTCATTAAAACCGTGATTTAACACCTTCAAGCCTTCCTAATGGTCTGTGACAAATTGTGTTATACAAAAATTACATAAACAAACAAGACGGAGACTACATACTACCACGAGTAGTTGATTAATGAACAGTTATAAATCGAATTCAGCAAAATCAGGATTGAGAACCCGTTGATCAAACAACACGAACCGGGAATTACTACATTACGTGCCCGCTGAACCACGGAAACGATAATGACTAATACCGTAAGGGATTTCTAAATGCCATGCTAATGTTGCTCACCTCAAAACATTCGGATACTCAATTATGTCATAAGTCTATTAAATTTCCGACATACTTAATATTCAACTGCCTCGTTGGTCGAGTACAAAGGCGACTGCCGATCGAGAGGTTCCGTGTGGAACGTAACCGCACTCTCTGCCTCACTCATTTACCCGGCGAGATGGCATAATAATTATAACAATAGCAATTGTTAAAAACGCGGGTCCGCCCGCTCTCGCCGCTCACAACGCAACAGATCTAAATGTATTTATTTTATTCATAGCTCGCTATACAAAATCGGCTTACTCTATCGATGCGAATAATCTCGCTGGAGCACCGTGTGTGCATATCACTCGACAGAGAGTGTGATTCGACCATATTCCGATGTTATCAGCCATACAATTGATATCTATAACTACATTATAAATAACTGTATCATATATATAAATGTATTATATTTATAACGTATAATATTATCTGTATCTATGCATATCGCTTGCGCCTCGAAATGGGGTGACACTCAATTTCTTACCTCGTATAATATTCTATTGTATCAAATGGGCTAGTATTCACTTTCGATGCAACTTAATAAATAATTAATTTAATTAAATAAATAACTGTATTCCAATCGCCTCGTTCATGTAGAGATTGCAAGTGTCAATGCTGAACTATAAGTTCTGAGTTCGATCCCCGGATCGTAATATCTGGTGAAAGGTTGAAGAACTACACTCCTCTGTCTAACCCTTGGGGGTAAGTGCAAATGTTATGTTTTGTATGCCCCCGTGTTTTTATATGTATGTGACGTGTTTTATATGCAGATTATGTAGGTACACATAATCGTACTATACTGGAAAGAAACGGAATTTGGAATGTTTCTTGCGAGTATATCATTACATGTATATATTCAGAAATCGGAAAGATCTCGAAAGCAAAAGAACTGATTAGCATTAGTATCTGTGTTTTAATACCTCATTTTAAAACTGAATATACTATTGAAACATCAATATTTGGAAAATACTCATACACTCTGCCGATAATCGTTTAACATACATATAGCGACAATAACATAACTATCTTGCGACTTCGAAACGATATAGCTAAAGTTGTTCGGAATACGGACATTTCCAAACTCTTCATTGTTTACCAATGCATATATTCAACATTGAAATATTCATCTTTCCATTCTTTCCATACTGTATAAATATTTACGATAACACAGTCAATATTGAGGTTTTAATCTGTATATTTAATCTTTATATTCAAGATCATGAAAAAGGAATTAATTTAAAAGCGATATTTCTCCATAAATTTGAATTTCAATCAAAAAAATTTTTCTGATATTATTTCAAAATCGATATACGAGTATTCACAAGTGTTGTTAAAAAAAATCACGTATAATTTTCAGGGAAAATTGCAATCAGCAAATCAATTCACAAAACTATTTGTAATTAAAATAAAAGACTATATAATTGTATTTTAAACAAAATGCCATTCGATAGAATTATGAAGAAATAAAAAATTGGCGAGGCTAGTATATATATACTATAAATTAAGTAAAATAACATACTGAATACTTTCAAAATACGAAATTATTGTCGTATACAATAATTTCAACATACGACAAAAATTTCAAAAGCGACCGCAACAATAAATAAATGAACATTAACTTTGTGTTTATTTACGTAAGTTAAAATTTTCTTAACATCCAAGCGAAGTTGCTTAAGTTATCAAACTGACCGAACTTAAACTTAACAACAACACACCCGTTAAGTAAACGACCCCTAGTCGTCCAAATCAATTCCCAAAAGCGTTCTGTTCCCTTGTTATTAAAGGATTTCAGTTGGTTATGATTCTAGTACAATGCTACTGGTTGGTCTGTTTCCGCCACCGAATGAAAAATTTCGTCCAGTTAGTTTCTGGCTATATCAAGTTTTCCAGTAACTAAATTTGATATATCTAACAAACGTTAGACATACGTCAAATTAAGAAAGGCTTAGTTATCTACAGTCATGCGATCAATGTAAAACAATTTGTGTAATGATCTAAACTATTCATTTTGTGTTAAGACAAATTAAATTATCTACACGTGTGTATTAAGAACTATATTTATTTCTATACTTTAGTAGCTTTGTGATTACCATAGTAGAAATTTGTGGCTTATTTTGCCATTCTACAGCCATAGTCAACACGGCCCAATTTTCAATCATTTTCAACTATGAAACCCTACTAAGAAAAGTTACAGAACAAATTTTTGATTAAAAATACAGTGCAAAGTACAAAACACAATACTAAGATATAATACAATATAAAGTACAAAGAAAATACAATGTAAAGTAAACCTGATTTGGACGTTTAAACGTAATAGCTTAACAAATAGACATAACGTACCTCATATACTAGGATCTTTAATTGTTTTAGTTTTACCTTAGATCTTCACAAAGGCTGGAGGGCTTTTTCTCTTCAAGATGAGACAACAAAGGTTTTATTCTCTAGGAAAATATCTACGTTAGGGCATTACTTGAATTAAATGTTAATACACAAAAAGCCATTCAGTATTCCTACGTTTCACATAAATGAATTTTTGCACTTCTTATTAGGTTCAAGTGTATTAATTTTCGTATAAATCTCTTCTATTACATTAGAGATTAGGCATTCCCTACTCTCTACCTATCCCATAAGATACCTGACATGATTTAAAAACAATTATTATTATAATTATCAGCATTTTTGCATTATATCTATTATTTTATAATTAAACAATTCGTGTGTGCTTTGATTGTACAGGAGTATGTCTATCTCGGGCAAGTCTTGCAGTTTGGTAGAAACAACTTCGAGAGGGAAGCTTGCAGAAGG
>DWJK01002144.1:0-15204 GCA_018248815.1 Croniades pieria auraria
GTTTTCGTTTGACAGAATGAGAACTATTTTATTATGCGTTTTGAAATTACAAACTTCGGTTGTCACAATAGTTGACAGGTAATATTGCTGATGGCGCTACTAGCCACTATAGATATAACCTGTATATATATTGGATAATATTTAGATATATAACAACAAATATAATAAGCAGCAGAGAGAGTCGAGGGTATCAGCTAGTTTATGTATGTATGTAGTTTATCAGCCGTCTGGTTGCCACAGCAAAGCCTTTGTCTACTTTGGAATCACATGGCTACGTGAAGAGATGTCCCAAGATATTTATCAACGGATTTACGATATTTAATTAGATAAAAAACATAACATCACGCCTGTAATCACCGAACGGGTAGCCTTAATAATTACATAATAGTCAGTTTGATATTATTTAATAAAATTTATCGATTTTAATTTCAATTATATTGTTGTAAATGTCGGACGACTTTTATCCCCAAAAATGCTTTCTACCATGACGTAACGTAGGGCGACGGTGAGAATTTGAGGTAACAATGATTTTTAACTGTCAAAAAGGATTAAAGCCGTTCATGTATATTGTAATAAAATACAATTTAACGTAGGAATGTATGACTGGACGGATACAACGGGTACGTTCGCGAGGAATTCTAAATGCAACACTGCAATATTTGCTTTTGAGAACTTATAGTATGCAACTAGTTCCTATCCCATATCTTATGCCGTCTCTCTTAGATAATCTGTTAAACGATTTTGATGTGAAAGCGTAGCATAGCATACATAAAAAATTACGCCTGTGTAACATAAATACTTAGGCGTATGTAAATTATTATCCAGTTAGAAAGTCATCGAAATAGCTCAAAGAATTAGCATGTTGATGTGGCATTGGGATAGCCATGTCTGCTGAAGAACTGACAACCAGTGGAATTAGCGAGGTCTGGTGTGAACATCTCGGCTTGGCAAACGTAGTGTAGGCCGCCTTCCGACAAAATGGCATGTTGATCACCGAAAGGTTGCAAGCAGAAGCTGGATGCAGCGAACTGAGGGCAAGGCGCAATGGCGTTCATTCCAGAAGGCCTAGTAGTGGACCGAGATAGGCAGATGATGGTCTTGTCGGCGTATTATATATCATCGTCGTCCACCTCTAGATATTTACTGCTGGACATAGGCCTGCCCTAATCGGCGCCACTCCTTTCAATCGGTAGCTTTCCACTCTTTTCTTCAGGCTGTCAGACCATCCTGGTAGGAGGGCGACCGACGCTCCTTATTATATAAGAATGGTACAAATAATTAAAATAAAACATTCTGTTCTTAACCGTTGTTCTGAACTCGCTCGTTGATTTGTTTTGAGATTTGTAGAAATATTATTGCGTGAATATATTTACGTCCGGAGACGATTTTTAGAGTTTTCAAATACTAATCATATACACAGTTCGTATCTAGCTATCTGTACCTTCAATCTAGGAGAGTCGTTGAAATATGTGCAGCCTGGTAGAAATACTCTATTCAAAATGTGCAGTATGCAAGAAATGCACTTCCACTGATGCAAGATGTTTCTCATTGCTCGACTGCGATATGTTTTTCTGTTCCAATTCACTATATACGTCACTGTTTACTGGTATCTATATGATGAAGTATTCATCGCTGTGTAGATCTGGCATATCGGGAACTACATACGAGTATATGTTAACTTCGTTTAACGATCAGCACTCAGCGATCTTTGAGAGATAATTATCATCAGCAATTTTTTTTCTTTGCCTAATAGGTATGTTATGTCAATATGGATAAAAAATTATGTTTTTTTTTCTAAAGAGTTGGGGTAACTTTTTGCAATTTTTATAATCTCGTTATTCTTCAAGTAATGGATAGAAGCGTTAACCAGAGATCATAACAAGTTCCCGACCTGTCGGTCCAGTGGTTAATGGCTCCGACTGCTCGGTGGGGAGTCATGAGTTCGATTTTTGCTCACGACAAATATTTGTAAGATGATGACGAATATTTGTTCTGTCTGGACATAAAAAGTATGTATATACATATTTAGATTGTCAGTTGTCTACCTGCGTTTATACAAGTTCTTTTGAGAATCATTTTAAATACAGATGGCCGTGTGTGGAGATGTCCCAAGGCATTATTATTAATGATAAGAATCTTTAGAATCCTATCACTTACAAGGAACGACAAAATTCTCCAGATAAATCGTTAATTTGAATCCCATCTGGCATACCTGAGTAGCGTCGTCACCAGCGCATAATCTAGCAGGCGAAGGTTTGTTCTGGAGAATTTTTATTTGATTTTTTTAACTGTTACTCGAAGTATCCCATATATGCTATAATTGGTTGTGTCGGATCTCAGCGGCGTGTCCAATCTCCTGAGCGCGTTATTTCGGAGCAGGTGAACGCACTGCCAGCGTGCTATATTTAATTACGAGTTCAGTGCGTTACGAAATAGTTTACAGGTTTTTTTATGGGAAACTGATAAAAAACAGAGGTGTGGTTCCGTTTGGTGCTTGCCGTTGGGATACGGGAGGGCGGTGGTGTTATATAATTGTGATATCGAAATGTGTTTAAAACTATAGGAATTGACTAAAGTTTAATCTTTAAGGTTTAGAATTTTAACGTTGAATATTTAACTATAAGAATCTGTTCTCTTACGTCTCTTATAATTTAGCACATACCCTGTTAAACCGACAAGTTTAGTAAGCAACGTTCTGACGCTCATGTGATAGAATGCCTTCAGTAGCTAGTTTTGCTAAGTTTCCAGACTCAATTATGCTCTTGTTTTTTTTTGTTAGAAGCATTGTCTGAATAGAAAAAAGATATTGCTCAACAAAATAGTGTATAAATGCTTCAAAAGCCTATAATTTACTACTGCCAGTCTTCGGTAATATGTAGTATATTCTAGGTGAACTCTAGTATAGTATTCTAGTATATTTAGTCCGCAAAAGGGTGAACAGGTGAGAATGGTCAGATATAGACGCGTCCAGCTGTCTCGTGTTTGTCTCGTGCCAAAGTTACACTGTTGAAGAATTGACCGATTATAACGTGTAATACTTACTTTATGAAAAAAGTACAAAAAACCGTTTTTCGTCCGGTTAATTTCAATAACTCGCATATTTTATTATTTGTTTATACTATAGTGGCACTGATTTCTATCGGTACGATTTTGACGTTCATTAAGCTTTGATATGGATCTTATGAAGCCATAAAATGAATTTCAATTCGTACTCAATATTATTTCCGACATTAATATATAAATAAGTTTAAAATATGGTAATAGTACTATTAAAAAACTTCATTATGCAAAGAACACAAAAACGTGCATATTTTAAAACGTTCGGAGTACAGCGACATCTATGATTCAATTATTAAAACTATTTGGCGGGAAACATGGAGACGATAAAATTATTGTTTTTAAATCTTAGTGTGTTATTTCTCGATCTGTAGCGTTTGCTAAAAGCAATACGACTATATAAATATTCGATATTAAAATTCTTTTATTTAAATTAAAATCACTAAATCTTTCCGCGTTACCATTTTTCCCACTGACATATTTTACTGACAAGCCCTTTTTTTTCAGGTAAGCTCGGGAGCCGGTTAATTAGTTCCGGCGTTGTCGGCTCGTCTGGACTCATCTCCCCTCTTTATGCGGAGTCACGGACAACACTACGCATTTTATGTACGGACGGACAGCACGGTATGTAGGCATCTGACAAACATTTGTTTGCCGCCAGTTCGTGCATATAGCAAGTTTTAGGATGAGCAGCAGTTGATACCTATATATTGTCACGTGACATACTTATATTAAAATAATTAATTAATTAATGTGAAATAACATAGAATAAGTCATGTGTTGTACTGGACTATGCATAAATGATTAATTTTTTTTTTTTAAACGTTTTTATATATTTAGCATAAACGGCTATGAACAAACTGAAGAATTCAATATAATGTATGTTCCCACCATCACCAACATCTTCATCTTGTGTTAAACGAAAGTCTCCTCTCAGAATGAAAAGACTCAATATTAAAGCGTGTTATGCTTGCCACGTGCGTGGTCACAGACTTTACACACTTTAGACGATATTACGAAGAACTCTAAGATATGCAGATTTCTCACGATTATACATCTATGTGTCCGCGTAAATCAATTGTAAAAGAAAGTAAATTAAACCCAGGAAGACCCTCCTTACGTAAAAAGATATAATTTGGACAGTTTATGCGCAGACACGTCGCAACAAATGGTTCATCGCGCGACGTGGTACTTCTCTCCGCTACACTCAATAGAAGATATACATATGTACAGAGTACCGTTAAATAAATATTAAGGAATAAATAAATGTCTTGAGACACCGCCACGTGCACACACGTCCATGTGACTCCAAAGTAGACGGCCGATAAACTATACATAGACTATACATAACTATACATTATATAGGTACTTTTTTACACTCAGACAGAACAAACTCATTCCCAAGATGATCACGCTAATATTTTTCCGGGTAATAATGGAACCCACGATTCTGACCGAAGAGCCGGGTCGGTCGGTTCGGTCGGTTCGGCCGGCCGGTCAGAATCACTAACTACTGAAAAAACGGGTTAGTCAAAATACTAAACTCTATTTGCATATTATACTAAAACATACAAAAGTATGTTTAGCAGTATGTATAGCAGTATGTTTAGCAGTATGTATAGCATTATGTTTAGCAGTATGTATAGCAGTATGTCAGCAGGGTGTGCTCCACTTGTTGATCTAAGTGCCACTCGCAAATGTAACCTGTACACTCGCTGATTATACACGCACATACACTAGCAAAAATAATGTAACATCACGCCTGTAATCCCCGAACGGATAGGCAGAGAAGGGCAGTACACTCCCACGTTTCACCAGTTACGGTTACTAACGGCCGAAATATTTAGATATTTTCACTATGTACTGTAGGAGTTTTTCTTTAATAAACTCTTTAGCTACGTTAATAACTGCCATTTTTATGCTTCATTGCTGGGAACTGGTGTGATCTTCAGTGCTTCACTCACTGGTCGAACGTTTGCCATATATGCCATTAGTAGTATATGCCGATCTTGGCTGACGGTACTGTCTTGCGATCTGCACCCGCGTACTCCATGGTTCCATCAGCCAATAGCTTTACTCGCCCGCTCGGAAACAGCAACAGTTCTTAGGTACCTGCATTTTATTCTTAGTGTTTTTTTCTGGAATCCTTGGGCAAGTAGCAATTGCGTTTTTTTGCACTTTTGCTTCTAAAATAGGAGAGTAGTATATTTATTGCGTCTGGTCAGTGGTTAGTAAATCTAGCTGTCGAGACAGTGGTTTTGAATTTTATTCCCATCAAGGAAATTTATTTCGAAAATGTACACAAACTATATATAACTATATACTTATAAAAAGAATATTGTTATCAATGAAACGGCTAAAACGTCTAATAGAAGAAGCGTTACGTCGTAAAATCGATAATTCATTATCGGGAGCACAATAAACACTATGGTGTACTGGACGCGTGGCGCGTGAGGGCGCGTGCACACTGGCGGGGCCGATTGTAAAGCCGCGTCATAACGAACCTATGTTTATTAAACTGTTACTTTCCAGCCTTTTGAGTATTTAAGTGAATGTTACCACTACTGAAGTTAGATTGGAATAATATCTGCAACTTAGATGTACAGAATTACCAATGGAAAGCTCTGACAGAACATAGCGTGATTCGAACAAATTTCTATTTTTGATCGCTCGTTTTCCTGCTTAGAGCTAAAAATTATTACATATGTTTCACGTAAAATTTTATTATCCGTTTCGTGTCGGCGATTTTTTTGAAAAATGATTTTTATTTTTTTACTTACGACTGCAAGCGACTTGCATGTCATAAATATGTAGGGGGCTTAAGGCGTGTTCACCGCGAAGTTGCAATGTTTAATGTTTATGAGTTTGGAGGGGTCCGGGGCGGCCCGGGGCGGGTCGCATTGCATTAGGGGCACTTGCCTGCACCGAGGAGCTGGGACTATTTGATATGTTATATTTATTTCATTTTCTTTCCTTGTGCACTCATGGATATTGTTTTACAATAGTATAACAAAATTATGAATATACGTTCTAAAAGTAGTTTTATTTTTAAACTTCTACAATATTTATAATAAATGTTTTAACATATTTAATAAAACTGTGAGTCTATTTTTACTCTCCACAAATTAGCCAATTAAACTAAATGGGTAAAACTTAATTAAAACTATTGGGTGACAATTTGACGTTTGACGTTTTGGTTAGTTATCAGGATGAAAAATTTAACTCTAAAATAAATTTACATTTAAAGTTTTTTAATCTCGTCTGCATCTAACTGGGTAAGCGAAAAATAGAAAGAAAGAGAGAAAGAACATTTATTCACGCATAATCATCAGCACAAAAAATTATAAAGCGCATAATAATACGAACCTGTACCTACCCACCTACCTAGATACATTATCTAGGAAATATTACCCAATAAACAACAGACGACAATTTCACCAGCTCACAACAAAACAAGTTCAGTGAGTACCGAGTCCCGGTGTAACTCTATACGGACGCAAGGTCAGCTCCATCGCGTACTACGCCAAATGAATGAACGCGAGGGGCGCCCGGACACGGGGTGAATCCACTGCAGCTCGCCCTAGCCTCCTTGGTACTTGCGCTAGGGGTAAGTTTCCAACACAGTTAGTTTTGGTTTAACTTACATTTTGTGTAATATTTATTTCTGCCGCCAACCTTAAATGGGACTGTAGGAATACGAGTGTTAGAGTCAGTTGGTCTCAGTTTACAAGTTGTTATTAAGACTTTGGAGTTAATTTAGTCATGTTAATCGTTGTAAATGTCGGTTAACCGATAAAAAGCTGATCTATGTTGAAGAAAAAATAAATTTCCTTTGATACATTCATCTTTCCTTTAAATTTATTAACACAAATTTAACAAATAACCATATTAAAAGCAAGCTTGAAAATATGATATATACATGTACTGTATTATTATTATTATCACGCCTGGTCCCTTACAAGGTAGGCAGAAAGCACAAAATGCCAGATATATTTATCCTTACAAATATGCAAAATAGTAGTAACAGTTATAGAGTGAATAGAAACCCGTCAGACGAACTCGAACCAAGGATCAAGAGCAATGAAGCCGTTATACGAATCGGCGAATACGGTGTACGAGCAGTGCACGCGACAAGGTTAGGTTAGTTCGCAACGTGGCCGCCGAGCCGCGCCACCTCCGCGCCCGCCGCGCTCCCGACGTAAACATTAAAAAAAAACTAAATTATAATAATTCCTGCCAGTGATATTTTGTGTTTCGAGTGTACGTAGCTTTACTATTGTGTATTAATGTGTGTATAATGTTTTTAAAAATAAAATAATGTTTTTATTTTAAATATTTATAGACAGTAAAAATGTAATTTAAACTTTAAAATATTCAGAAAAGTGAGGAGTATATATTTTTTTACGTTATTGTAATGGGAGTAAAGAACGTAGTGATATTCAAATTCAAATGAGCGCAACGTAAACAATAACTTTATTATCTAGACAGACACTATTTGATACTAGACTGAAAATTATTAGCTGAAGAAAACTACTGAACAAAGAGGATATCTTTTTTCATCAGATCTTGGTTCCTCTTAAATTCACTTAACAAGAATTAGATTAGGGTTTTCTACAAATTAACCTTCCATTCTCTGTCTTATTCCCTTGTATTAAAGGTGACTTTGCCGTGTTCCGAAATAAGCTTCACTTTAGGTTTTACTTTTTAACAAGAAACTTGTCTAACATCGATAGTTACTAAAGGTAAAATAAATATCATCTTTTGTACCATGACATAAAGTAACAGTTATTATTAAATTACTCAGCAATGAAATGTATACCAATATAATAAAATTTATGTCAATTGCCTAGAACTAAATGCGGTTCGAAGTTATATTTGATCACAATTAAGTGGCTGTAAAATAAAGCAAAATGTTAGTTATAAAATTATTTCTAGAAATTGTTATTGTATAACAGTACTACAAGTTATTATAATACTTGTATCGGTAATAATAAAGGCGGGTTTCGCGTGCATTTGTTAGATGTAAAGCTGAGCGCACACGAATGCAGAGCAACTGTTTGCAAACAGCAACAGCGTTGCATCGATTTCACATAAACTGACATTGGGCGGTGACTTAGTGATAGGCGTTAGCGGGTACAAAGAATTAATAAAAACATATTAGATGTATCTTAAAAATATATTAGATCTTCTTTTTGCCCTCTTAATGGTAGTGACTATGACTATGTTAGGTTAATTACACTCAATTCTTATTAAGAAAAATTACTTTTATCTCATCCAGTGTATAAGAAATTACTATTTGCTTATTAAAGTTTATAACATTAAACAATGATTGTAGTAACCAGTCCGTGGATATAATTGCTGGATGCGTTTAAAAATAGCTTATTCGTCCATTTCTCATAAAAATATGAGAGCGGCGAGGCCTAAGTCTCCTAAGTGATTAAATTGGCAATTAAGTATCATAATTCCACAGTAGAGTTAACGAGTGCGGTTTGCGACAATGCAATTTTATATTTCCAGACTTAGTCGTGCTCCTGAGGATAAAATTAATAAATACATTTATTAAAATAATCATTGTATTTTGTTTTATGAGATTACTTAAGCAATTAAATTACTATATGATATATAGGAATTTTGAATTACAATTCAACTATTCTCAAATTATATGTGTGTTAGATTAGTTTATTTTCTGAAATAATTTTATACATCAAAAGAATTTTTATGTAAACTGACAGATTGTAATATCCCTGAAATATTAATTTGTAATTTAATAATAATAATATATTATTTGTTACATCAGCTTCGTCCGAAGCTAAAACTTCACTCTGATCTCTTTTCCCAAATGTCAAAGAAGTATAATTGTTTTAATTGACAAGATATGTGAACCCGCTCACAAAAGTAACGCATAACGCACACACTCGCAGCCAGCCGTCTCGCAAGTCTCAGCGCCTGTGTGCTTCGGACTTTACTATGAGTCACGCTGCGACACGTGGCTACCACACGACTGCCAGGCGCTGTCTTTATTCGGTTTGTTAAGCCACATATTTTGACTTTTATTTTGTAAAACGTAAGGTTGCATTCTGTTTGAATAATGGGTCTTCTTCATATATATCACTGCATAAAAATTTAAATTGAAAAGGAAAAGCGTGTAAAAACACGTGATCTTGAAATCGAATAAAAATCATGTATTGTAAAATGAACTAGACAAGCTACATTTATTTCATAAATCATAATTTTAAAATAACCGTCTTGTAATATAATCAATAAAGCTAGGAATGTGTTTTTTTTTGATAAAATCTTCACAAGACAGGCCATGAAATACTTTTTTACTGGTATTAAAGTTCGCGCCTTTTCGTTATCTGTGCCTTCATCAAGTTGTGTTAGCTTGTAACACTAAACAGCCGTGAAACTTATGCAAATACGTACCTTATATTTTTAATTTTATCTATGACAAAACGAGTAGGGGTTGAGTGAATTAGGGGATCTCACCCCTTCGGACAACATACAAGCAATTTGCAACTCTATTATCTTGTAACAAGGTATATATCGGATAAATCAATAATATTGTTTTGATCTGGCGATCGTTATAATGAAGTGCAGTGTATGAATTTTCAGTTTTTATGTAACAAAATGTTTTGTAACACATTCGGTTGCAATTCCAGGAAAACAGAATTCCTCTCTCATAACAATTTATCATATTTCAGTTTCATTTTTGTCATATGTTATCTGGTTCAGAACAACGTTTGTCTCATTTAATTAAGTTTAAAATCTGTTAACGTTTAGGCACTTCCAATCTCTTAGCAGTCTCCCCCAACGTCTAGCGCTGTATACCGATAATCCTTAGTTATTTATTGACATCTGTAAATCAGTCGGAGCTGTGAGGGCCCTCACTGATTATACTACAGTTGGGTGGTACGGTCGGCGACACAAGTACAGACAAGATATACTGTCTTACTAACGCGCTACTGGATTACCTGCGTGTTGATTGGATGAAGTCAGTCTCATATACAAAATCCATTGTGAAATGAACATATATGTTTACATGATGATCTATAATTTTACATAATAGATATATTTGAACATTTATTTATACACGCACCCCAGTAAAGTTTTCGTCAGACCGAAACACAAATCGCAATAGTAGATGCTTCACGGTAGAAATAACACTAGAAATGGTACTGCACCGGGCGACACGTGCATGTGTCCTACAGCTCACTACGACGCAACATCACGCCTGTTATCCCCGAAGAGGTAGGCAGAGGAGTGTAAAACACTCCCACGTTTCCCCAGTTACGTTTACGTCCCACTATGGAATAGGTGGTCAGCCTATTGTCATGCACCGGGCACAAATACAATAGCAAGTGATATTTAAACTTAAAACGCACATTTTTAAGAGGTTCGCGCTAGGATTTGAACCCGGTCTCCCGGAGTGAGAGGTCGAATTTCAAACCACTAGGCTATCACTGCTATTGTAACGTAAATCTATTACTCATCTTATTTACTGTATAGTTATCTCATAAACCTTTATGTTTCCTCATGTTTCGTATGACGTCGATATAGTATAAAATATAATTTGACTGCGTCGTTGGTGGAGCGGTTGCAAGCTCGGCTGCTGATCAGGAGGTCATGGATTCAAATCCCGGGTCGGGTACTATTGGATTTTTCTCATTTATAATTTCTAGTAGTGATTCGGAGTCTGGAAATGTGCCCGGTGTATGATAAAGGCTCACCACCTATTCCATGGGACGTAAACGTAACTGGCGAAACTTGGGGGTGTACCTTCTACAATCCTCTGCTTAGCCCTTCGGGGATTGCAGGCGTGACGTTAAGTCAATGTATAAGATTTAGACTTAAATACAATTGGATACTTAGTTAATTGTATTAATCAATTTGTAGTTTTTATTTCTGAACCAGAGCCTGAACATTTGGAAAGGATATGTTAGGACATGTCACTTACAATGTTTTGAACCCTTTGGAAGTAGTGACGGGCCGAAAAATGAGATTGATATGAAAATTCAAAATTCAATTCAAAGTCATTATTTTTCTCCATAAGAGAGTATCTGACAACAGACAGTGTAATTGATCAAATATATTGCAGATTATATATGTATGTCAACGTAACATTACGCCTGTAATCCCCAAAGATAGGCAGAAGGTTATAGAATACTTTAACGTTTTACCTGTTACGTTTACGTACGTCCCATAATTGAATGGGTAGTGGGCCTGTTGCCATCTACCGGGTAGAAATGCAGATTCGGAACCACTAGTAGGTTTTTCAAATTTGATGTCAAATTTATACTAAGATTTCTTGTTCTGCCAAAATCTTTAAGCATAGAAGTACTTAAATAGTGGAGTATTAACATTATGCGTGTGATGTTCATTAGAATGTAACTGCAATAAATCTCGGATTGTGCTGAAGGTCTACTATAGATTAGCTATTTGTTATTGATGTTACGAGCCTGATGACCAAGTTGGAATGCCTACTATTATAATGCCTATCAAATACAGTTACATACCCAACACATTACATCATTAGCCTATCTCAGTCCACTGCTGGGCACAGGCGCCTCTAAAGATATTTTTGCCCATAAGGTCGCAAAGCAGGCATCCTCGCAATGCGTGTGCTGGTGCCCGTCGGCATGGGCATTTAAGCTGTGCCTAGATAGACTGCGCTATACCTCGTTCAGCCAGTCGCCAAAGCCTCATCTGTTGAACAGCAGCGTCCCTTACGAGTAAGTCAGGTTGATTTGCACTGCTAAGATGAAGCGTGGAACCCCTTGTGAGATGTAAGGGGTTCCAATCTCTATTTTAGTAGCTAGTGAATATTTCGTACTGGAGAAGAGAACAATAGTGTGAAGTCTGCCAATCCGCACTTTAACAGTTTAGCAGACTATTCTGTATATACTTGTCTTTCTGCGAGGAAAGTCGTGTCCATCAATGGAACGATAAAAGCGTTGACTATGAGGATAATTCTAAATGATTACTGTTTTATTTTTTGGTTGAATATTTTTTAGAAATTCAGTTTCGATTTATTTGTTTAAGTATAAATAACAGACAGATTTAAATAGATTTTAGACTTGATAAATGTGTGTACAATATTTCAGTGATTTTTTATTGATATCTTGAAAATGAATATCAATTCGAAATCGAAAGAAAAAGAGTATTGATGTAACAATGAGCCAGATTAAGATATAATAATAATAAATGGAAATACATATATGTAACGCATTTCCTAGTCAAAATTTCTGTCCGTTTTGTTACGCTGCATTTTCTGATACAATTCTGATTCTTTTTAAACTTGAACATTGTAGATGAGAAATATTACAGAATATTACTACATTTTTATTAATATGAACTACACAAAAATTTATTTAAACAAAATACTTATGCTAATAAACGAATGGTAAATTCATGAACATTACATTATTTTAACGACTTTAATCATGACCCGGATTCTTCTCATCCAGTTTTTTTTTTATTTTATTGATTTAAATTAATAATTATTTACGTATATTATACCAGTGTAATAAATTCGTAAAACAAGTTCCATAACTTGAAACATCACATCAGGAAGTATACTTGACATGAGTTCAACGACATAACTTAGTGATCGCGTAAATTATGATGCATGAAAATAAGTAGATTTTGACCCTCCTCTTAATAATCTTTAAACAAACAACAGTGGATGAAAGATTTGCTCCTAGAGAACAAAGGTATTGTGGTGTTCTGATAAATAGAACAAAACACGTAGCTTACTTTTGGTGCGCGGCATTGAAGGTGCACCAAATTAAGTGTGTCCAGCAGTGGACGGGAGTAAGCTGATGATGATGATGGCGACGTACCTTACGGTTCAAGTTTGTTTCGTGAGGATCTGTTCGATGTTGTCGCTCAAAAATCATTAACAGATCTCATCGTCATCATCATCATTAGTAGGCTCAGTTCACTGCTGGACATAGGCCTCCCCCAATGAGCGCCATCGCGCCCTGTCCTCGGCTTATCTTAACAGACCTATAAGTAGTATATTTACATTATTTGCGTTAATCGATTTTTACTTCAGTCAAATTGCGCTGAAATAATTTGTACCATGTCTTATCGCTTAGAGCGCAGATATGAGCAAGCTTAGGATTTAAATGGGTAATCGATAGTAGTAAAATTTGGTGAATGTATTCGTGTTTCAGGGGATTAATTTGTCGATTCCATTGGTTACTATTAGATTACAGTTAATAAACCTTCTTGTGGAGAATCCAATTTGTATTAAATGCTACTAACAGACGAACTGGTCACCCATATAATTATACACTTTGGCTAAGCTGAAACATTTCATCTCTAAACATTGCAGTGGGGTAGTCTCCATACCTGCTTAAATCCTGTAGAAAAATCAGTGCACGGTTATATGATAAAAAACCCATATGATGCCAACGCACTATAAAAGCTGGGTAAATCCCCAGCAACCAATTGTTCCCCAGGGAGTTCACCGGCTTCATTGACTAAAATCAGCAACTTAATAAAACTCCTTCGATTTAGGTAAATACTAAAAATACTAAATAGATTAAATAGTACCGATAATGTAATACAACAATGTTGACCACATTCCTTCTTCGTTGGTGAAGAGGATATGCTATGTTTGTGAGTGGAATGAGTTTCGTTTACGTACCGAATTCCGTAAACGTGCAAAAATCTATAGCATCAACAGTAATAACACCTGGAAAAAGTCACCAGGCAAATATTTCGACCCAAGATTCCTAGCTATTGCAGTGTTTTTTTGTATAAAAATACCTTAAATTTCTTTTACAGTATTTTCCAGGGACTAATTAAACCATGCCAATTAGTGTTCCATTTACGCGACTATTCAAGCGTGTTACTCTTTCACTGTCTGCATTCGGAATATTCAAATTTCATATTTCAAAGAGTGTTATCAATTTATAACGGCTTTCTTCCACGAAGTGTAGTAATATTCCGTGATTCCGTATATTTTGTTTCTCACTTATATCGAGTATTAATTTACTATTGCACAATTAGAACTAATTTATCAAGTATTCCATAATTGTTCCCTGGTGCAGTGTTATTGTTGTCATCATAATCGTCACCAGCCTGTCTTAGCCTACTGTTAGACATAGCCACTGAATTACTTTCTTTTCTTACATAATTATGATTATTGATAAGATTTGCACTCGCAGACTGTTATTCACTATTTTGGTACTCTTTTAATGATATTGTTATCAATATTTATTCTGTCTGTTCTCTCTCCGACATTTATGTCTCATAACATGGTTATATTGTCTTATTTAACATATTTCGAACACTTCGGATGTGGAGCAACTCATTTGAATTGATAAAGTTCCTATAACCTTATCTCGAACATGAAAAATCTATCCAGTACCATCATTTCGGGACGATTATATTTAATTAGGCAAATTTACGGTTTTTTTGGCGAACTGTACTCTTCAGGGTATTGAACCTTGAATGTTTTGGATATTAATAATTATGTAAAACACACTCGCCATCATTCAAGATGCAACGTAATGATTCTCTTAAGTACCCTTTTTATTACATATGAGCAAAATAAAATATAAAATTTCAGACATTAATATCCCGTTACGAGAAATCCTCTGGCCGTTGGTGATCAAACTCGAATAATGGCTCTTGTTTTGCTAACTACCCCCTGTTAACTCGGTCAATGGTTTATGGATGACGGTTGCGGCATTTTTTCTTTTATGACGCGAAAGAGGCAGATGAGTATGGTAATCATCAAATCTCATGAAATCACGGTTCTTTTTTATTTAGGAAGCGATTTCAACTTCTTTTTTCCGATTTCGTTTAAGTATTTTCGGCTGTCATGTTTTTATTTCATATACCTTTCCAGATACTTGGTTTTTCTTAAAAAAATATAAAAAAAATGATAATAATCGACCCATTTGTCATTCCACTGTTGGAATATGGGTCTTCTCTCATATTGAGAGGGTTAAGGACATAGTCTGCCACGCTGGCGAAGTGCGGGTTGGCAGACTTCACACACCTTAGAATGTTTTGTTTTTATACATTCTAAGGTGTGCAGGTTTCCTCACGATGGTTCACCGTTAGCAAGTGATATTTAAACTTAAAAACGCACTTTTGTAAAGAGGTGCGCGCCATGAATTTGAACCCAACACC
>DWJK01002145.1:0-15201 GCA_018248815.1 Croniades pieria auraria
TTGGATGCGAAGAGCAGAAGATCGAGCTCAGTGGCGTGCCATTGGAGAGGCCTATGTCCAGCAGTGGACGGGAGCAGACTGATGATGATGATGAACCTAACGTAACCTAACCTACCTTAAATGCATTTATTTCACCATAGAACCACTTTTTATTATTTTACATTGGAGATTGAGTTTCAGTCCAAAATATAAAAAAAAATGGAATTAAAAATCTAAACATTTCGAAAAAAGTTATCACTAGTCACCTCGCCGTTGGTTTAAGATACTGCACTCAGTTCCTGGCATCCGGCAAAGTATGGAATCCCTTTTGAATTTTCGCAGAGCTAGCCTCCACCTTTCTACTCAGAGGCCGTGTTGGACTTAACTAATTAAAAAACAAGTAAAAACCTAATACTCGACATTAATATAAGTCGAAATATCACAACTATTTACCGTTGAATTTTATTTTTTTTCATTTATTTACAGTTCACTTAAAACGTGTATGAAGAGACAGATCAATGTTCATAACACGTCGGGTGTACAGATGGCGACATTTGACATTCGGTACACCCTGCCTACCATGCAAGGTACCCAGCATGATATAAAATAATAACAATAATGCCTTTGTTATCTCCCAGTTCCAGCTTATAACAGAGTTACCGGGGAATGTCTCTTCATTTTGCACTGAAAATAAAATCTTTATCCGAGGATTAGGGGTGGCGAATAATTTATCTCTGTAATGGTTTTAAAGCTGACGTCTGCTTTAAGGAAAACATGAGCAGGCAGCCCTTGTTTGTAGCTCCAAAGACTTACTTAAGTGCTCTTTGCGTGTGACGTAGCCTAGTGTTTTTTGCGCTAAAGAAAACAGGCTGCCGCGCGTGCCTGGGTTAAGTAGACAATGCTGCCTAAGACTTTTTTTACTATTTGAATGACACAGTAAATTGGATATACTGGACAGCGAGAGATAAACCATGTTTTTTTCCGTTTACACCTAGGACTAAACGCAACTTATTAATTGCGGCTACATACGATTTTCAAGAATACAAATAGGGTGAAAATTCTACGGTTATTCACGGGTTAGTATGATGTAGAACCGCATGTCTAGAGATCAGATGTAAACATGTCCAACAAATCTTTTAATATCAACTATCGTGCCGCGGTCGATAAGAACCCAATATACCTAAAATGACGTAAGAAAATCGTTGACACTTTCAAAGCGCGGAATTATTCGAATCCAACATTACACTATAATGTAGGATACTTACATAAGCAAAATCATAGTACTCAATGTTTGTGGTAGCCGTACGTCCTCCGGCCCGGTGGGATGACGATCTGCGAAAGGCTGCAGGCGGATGCTGGATGCGGCAAGCCGAGGACAGGACGCGATGGCGCTCATTGAGGGAGGCCTATGTCCAGCAGTAAACTGAGATAGGCTGATGATGATGATGGGACTCAATTCTAGCTGATTGGTGCTAAGTCCCATGTAATCTTACCGATGAACATGTCTCCAGCAGAGTGGGTGGGTATCTTACGCTACCGCAATGATCGATATAAAAAATGCTAAATAATTTTATTTTATATGAATGTAATTCCATCCACAAAAAACTATTAATTGCCGGACAAACAACATAACTTACACACTGTCTTGTATCTACATAGCTTGACCACTATGCCTATAGACATGAAAAGTGCTAATATGCACTTTCCATTTTTAATTTTCTTGTCTACAAAATCTTTAACTAAAGCAAACAAACAACTGCCACTAAGCGAAACGCGAGTATATTTTAGGTGACAAATAAAATAAATGCAAAGCATCCTGAAAAGCATATTTATAATACCCTTTAAGTGAGATGAAGTCGCAGCAACCAGCCGGTAATCCCAGGTCCGGCGGCGCGCGATAAGCTCTCCCGCCGATAACCGTCGTGGAGCCTCCTCCAACGACAGCTTACCGCATAATTGTCAAAACCTTCCACTGTCAGCGGCGATATAGATTATATAAATCCCCTGACGGAAGTTTCGCTAGTTCGTTATATAATTTACGTACTTTAAAATTCTCTTCATAGTTGAAACAATGCATTAAACATTCCGACCGGTTATATTTGAATGAGGGAATGTAGTAGAAAAACAAAGTAAGTAACATTGAAAGGAAATGATAACCAAGTGATTTAGAATTTAGCTTCCTACTCCGTAGTCCTAGCCCAGGACGGATTCTTACGCTATTCCTGAAGTTTAAGAAGAAATATCAATTAATGTTCCAGTGAACAACAACATCGCGAGGAAACTTGCACACCCCAGAGTTCTCCAGCCTGGCAGCCTTAAATATTTTAATAATGAGAAGAGACCTGTGTCTAAAAGTGGAGGATTGATGAAACAAAATGCAATAAAAAGATTATTTTTAGAAAAAAAAAACACACTGAAAAGATTGCGAGAAATAAAATCGTCCAAAATATGTATGTATATAAAGACAGTATAATACTTTACTGCCTCGTTGGTCGAGTGATTGCAAGCGCGACTGCCGAACGAGAGACTCTGGGTTCAAATCCCGGGTAAGAGTGCTACACTCCACTACGTCGCTCCCATGGTAATATGCGTTGGTGACATGAATAAGTAGCTATTTCATTATTCAGTTATATATCTACTTTTAAACGTTTCTTTATAGTTTATACATATTTATATACATCTACCGCCTTAAATCACGTAAGTTTCAGTCACCGCCGCGAGCTCGCTGCGATCGGCAATAGCTAATGATGGACCTCGTTTAGCTCCGAAACTAGTCGGACCAACCCGCAAACACGTATGTTCCTGAATTAAGCTGGTACTTGCATAATCACACTATAGCTTCGTACATTTTTAAACCTCCGTAAGTAAAAATCTTCGACAAATTTTGACAATAATTTTCCCAGCGAGAAGCGGTTTATTAAAATCCTTTGAAGTCCTCATATCAGTTTTTTTTTGGTGCCAAAAGAGAAATATTATCTGAACAAATAAAAGCTGAATTTCGCTTATTGTTATACAGTCGTATGTACGTACCTATATGAAATATGAATCAGGTATTTTTAGAGCTTTCCTTTCAATATCAAACTGCAAAATCTTGCGTGAATCTCAAACGCACTCCTCTCGTGATATGAGTCCTCCTTGTATGAGTCAAAAAGTGTAGATGAGCGTCTAGCCAGATAGCGTTATTAGTGAAAACGTTAGCTTTTATGTTGAGCTGGCCCACGCATCCAGCTGACAGGACTGGGGGCAGCAGTCGCGGCTTAATGCGTTCATCAAATTTAATATATCTTCACACAAATGGAAATTATTTTTTTGGTTTTGTGCTGTAAATGACCTGGACCATTTTAGAGATTTTTTGGCTATTATTTTGTTCAATCGTCAATTAGGAAAAGGATATGCATACAAAATTCATAAATCTCATATCACAATCAAAATGCGTTTAAAACACGCATAAAACCTGAATAAATATATAAAATTAGTATCTTTCATCCGATCTTATAAAGTATTCCTAAATTACTTTATCAAATTCAAAACCCTTCTTATACACCTTAGGCAACCTGCATTTGAGAATCGTAAATATGCATTTGACAGACATGTACTCGTATGCATAGATAATGTGATTTAAATATCGATTCGTTTTTCAAATTAAAAAAAAAAAGTTCATATAGTGCAACGTGCGAAATGCGACGATAGTAAGAATAAAATCTTGCAATCTAGTTAAAGATTTTTTCAACATGCACTCGTGTTTTCTGATAATAATATGTTACGGTTTTCGGGAGCATGCAGCATTCTCGGGCGGCGAATTTGCACGTAATAAAATGTAAAATTCTTGTCGAGCGCCAAAAACGAACATGAGCGTTTAGCATCCGCTTCCGAAATCCGATTCGAATAAAGAATGTCTGCACCTAAAACAATCAAAATGGGAGCGGGCAGCGCTAGAAGCGGCTATAAAAAGCTAGAAAACTAGCAACTATAGCGCGCCGTGGCAGCGCAATTTATGGCAATTATTAAATTTTTCCCCGCGGACCAAAAGGAAATTTAGCGGAGAATTGTGTCTTGAAATATTTTATGTAGGGAGGATAGTGGCAAAAAATACAAAAATCGCTCGGACCGTCCGCGGCCGTTATAAATGGCCGGTAATTAGGGCACACACCGCGTTGGCGTAGGGTTGGGGGCACACCAAGACTCCATCGGAAGCAGCAAAGGAATATACAAAAACACGTTCTTTCATTATATTGTGAATATTTTAACCTTATTTGTGTAACGTCTGAAGTTAAAGTGTTATTGTTTTTATGACTCGTTTAAAATTTATTCCTGAATATACATGATTTGTAAACATTTTAAAACTACAAAATAGATATGTTTTTTCTAGATAGTCTAGGAGCGGATACGTCTCTTGAACGACACAAATCGACAACAATTTCTAACTAAGCGCCCACAGTGTCCCCGTCTCAACAGCCACTTTTTCCTAGCTCTCTGTTATAGGGTTATAACGGCACGGACTTTTTGCGGATATTATCCTTTTAGCGCCACGTATTATAAACGTTTGCTGAAACTGCGCTCCCAAACAGCAAAAAGTAGCGGTGGTACATTATTTGCGTACTTATGCTGATTACAGCACACGTGCGAATATACAGTGCCGTTAAACAGCTTTTTGCTAAGGTGACATTAAGCATAACGTGACTTGGCTGTGTTGCCGTATGGAAATTAAGAGGCAACGAAGTATTTGATTCGAGGAGCGCACCGACCGGTGGAGTTTATGAATATCTGCAGATTAAAAATAAACAAATTACATTGTCGTTGATCAAAGAATACTTCCGGTAACATGACAAAGACAAAAATACTTTTTTGATATCGAAAATCGACAATACAATTTGATCATAAAAGTAAATGATAAATGTCAAAATTCACTTTTTCGATGAGGTCAAATGCGCCAGCATCTAAGAATGATACGACTAAATAATCGACCCATTTGTCATTCCACTATTGGAATATGAATCTCCTCTCATATTGACAGGGTTAAGGCCAAAGTCTGCCACGCTGGCCAAGTGCGGGTTAGTAGACTTCGCAAACTTTAGAATTTTTTGTTTTATAAATTCTAAGGTGTGCAGGTTTCCTCACGATGTTTTGCTTCACCGTTAGCAAGTGATATTTAAATTTAGAACACACTTTTGTAAAGAGGTGCACACCTTGGATTTGAACCCAGCACCCCCGGAATGAGAGGCTGAATTCTTAACCAATAGACTATCACTGCTATTACGACTAAGAACATACATAATTAATATATTCAATACGTGAAGTTGAAAGCTATTTGTAACTAGTTTACTAAAATATGTTCTATTAATTGCTCGATAATATTATATTATTAATATTATCTTATTATTATATTATAACAAGAAGCACGGCAGGTATGCAAAGATAGTGATATTTGGAACTCCGTGCTCTCTGCCTTCCCCGTAAGAGACCTGGGGTGAAGATATGTAAGTATACATGATAATATTACATAGGTGATGTAAATTACGGTACAGAGGTACACGGTCATACGTGTGAACACAAGAATTCTGCTAGAACATCATTTCTATAGGAAAAGACCTAAATTTATCCATATAACGCTTAGAATTATCTAACGTCGTTACATGAACTATCACTCTTCACGAGCGCTCCGATCAACGTACCATTTTGGTAAATTATAAGTGCAAGTTTAGGCAGTATTTCTTTATCATTTACTCCTCTCTAAATGTGCCGACCTTCCGGGGCGAGCTGTCATTATTAGACACGTCTACGTAAATGAGCGGTCGCATGAAAAATTAAAAAATTTCTATTCGACGTCGTACAGGGAGAAGCTCTGACCCATATTCACGTATGCTGTATAAAACATTAACATATATATTATATAAAAAATTCAATATCTTATCTCAACAGGGCGGGGCTCGCGGTAACGAAGTTGCAAATGTGATTCAACACAACAACGACATTAAAAACGTCTGCATTATGAATATTACAATATTCAAAAGTTTTTGCTTCCAAAGAAGACGGACCCGAATCTAATAGTCACTGCGAAATGAAAATTTATTCTGAAATGTGATATTTATAACTTTGTTTTCTCTAGCTGATAGTCCGACGACAGCTACGGAGCTGAATAGAACTATAAGTTTTAATGAGTAGGGACAATATTAAGGGGCAGTAACTGTCGTATAAATAAAATACTTATGGAGTACCTAAAATAAAGATTAAATAAATTAATAAAATGGTCTTTATATGCGAAATCTGCGAACCGCACTTTGCGAGCGTAGCAGGCCTCCCTCGTGGTCTTACTCTCTCATTCTGACAGGAGACTTTTGTCTAACAGTGAAACGATAAAAGGATCGGAAAAAAATGAATAAGCAAATGATATTAAGTAAACACTAGTAAAACATTAAGTAGAGTGCCTCGTTGGTTGGTTGTAAGCGCGACTGCTGGTCAGAGGGTTCTGGGATCAAATCCCGGGTCGAGTATTATTAGATTTTTCTTATTACAATTCCTATTAGAGACTCGGAGTCTGGATTTGTACCCGGCGTATAGCAATAGGCTCATCACCTATTCCATGGGACGTAAACGTAACTAGGAAGCGTGGGAGTGTACAACATTCCTCTGCCTACCCCTTCGGGGATTACAGGCGCGATGTTACGTATATTAAGTAAACAATTTGCATTTGAACATTATAAGTATTTATAAATGCCTTACCCCAACACGCAATCTATTCGCAACACGACCGAGTTATACGAATTTGTTCAAAGAAATCGTCGACACGAAATATTGCAAGCATTTCTAGCGAAGCTAAAAGGTATTTCCAAAATTTGCGTTCGCTTCAGAAGAAGAATTTAATATGAAGTACTGTGAGGAAGACCTTTAGCCTTCTTGAATAATAGGATAGAGCTAAATAACAATGAAACACGCAATGTAAATGATAATAATTTTATTCAAAATGAACCACGTTATGCAATATGAATATTATAAACTCTCCTTGCAAGTACGTCCGAAGCGTGAAGGCGCGACCGAAACTAACAGTTGCTGTGAAATGAAAATTTAATGCGAGATGTAAGATTGTTTATATTTTCTTTATGAAGCTAACGTGAGACAGACTGGGATAAGAGCTTCAGCGGTGATTTGTCTTAAAACGTGCGAATCCACGTTGTTGCCTTCACGTTTTTTTTATTTCGCTGGTGAGGCTTCAATATTATCGATTTAAGGCGCATCAACTTATTTAGGTCCTTTGCACCTTTATGTTAATGGATTCTAAAAAAATGAAGCTCAATATAAGTGTTTTTCAATGAAACATTGAAATATAAAAACGCGGGAACTGATACAAATAATAATAACAATAATTTAAATACGTTCGCTCATTGTCGATATTTCACTCATAGGCTACTACATCAAATTAATAAAGGAAGCTATTCATAAATGGACAAATAGCGTAATTAAAAAGGGTATCAAAATCATACGATGTGAGTATAGCTCTATTGAAATAAATCAAATTTATTGACTTATGTCGGTTTCCATAATATTCGAAATCAACAACTCATAAAATAAAAAAAACATGTAAAAATAAACATCCATTGCATTATTAATATGGCTAGTACTTCTTGCATCCGAAGCGTCAAGGCAGAACTGAAATGCAGCCGCTGAAAATGAAAATTTAACCCGAAATAATCACAGAGCGTTTTAATGTTTTTTTTTTTAATTTTATTCGTATGCGCGTTGGTAAAAGGTAAAAAAATCGCCAAACAAAGGGAATAGTGGGCGTTAAAACAATAAATGTAAAGCACAAAAACCGCCGGGACGCAACGGTGCCCGCGCCTCGGCCAGTATTCGTATTCATAGAACAGAAAGCGAGTAGAAATGGCACGTATGCATAATACTCAGGCTTTGATTTTGAGCTGCACCTGCATTCCAAAATTCCACGTCACATCTAGCTTTAGTGCAAATATAAATTTCTGTTTGTTTAGAATTAAAGTATAGATGCCTTTAACCCATTTTACATCTCCATGTGTGGCTCAGTTCTCACCCATAACTGGAAAATGTTGCAATATTGATGTAATAATTCCCATAATATAGAGAAAACAGTTACTAAGCGACTAGCCAGGTGCCGAGTAGCCCGTTAGGTGAATTCTCCATATCATAACTCGGGAAGCTATCCCCGTGACGCAATGCATTTTCCATAAAGTCCGAGCGAGACGCTCGAACATTCCAGTATAGTGCAATATTTGCGAGAGTCTCTTCCAAGATACCTACTGCGCTTAAGAAACGATAGTGACCGCGTGTTCGCTATCCCGTGAAATAAGAACAGGTGATTCTACAAATACCCGGCTGTATTTATAATTATGTACATATATTCAAAATGGCAGTAGACATATTTGAGCTTAGAATTCCGCCTCCCTCTACAGGATCCTGGGCTCGAGTTCTGCATATATCTCTTTACAAATAACTTCCTTCTTACAACTTGGTCAAAATGTATGACTCATTTAAAAATACACATGCACGAATGCACACACATACAGAAACTTATACGGATACGGAAATCTTTTTAAAATTTGTCAGAATACCTTTCTAGAACCTCAAAGCGTAGAGATCTAGTGAAAATTCGATATTCGAAGTTTTGGGTGAGATCAATAACTGCCCTTTTTTTATTTTTGGAATTTCATACCAGTATATTAAAAATATTCATTTTAAAATGAAATATCACTCATTTAACCTTGAATAAAACTGTAATAACGAAAATATAATTTATAATCTTTTTTGAATATTACAATATGTTATGATACATAGTAATTTATTACTTTAATATATATAAATAAATTTTATATTATAGTTGGCTTAATAACAATAAATGAAATGTTATTTAAGGCGTGTGAAGAAGGCAGTTTACAGTTTAGTCCTCCTCGTCCTGAGAGGAGGCTCTTGTGCAACAACGAACGATAAAAATATCGATGACGAATTTGAAATAAATAAGTCCCATTAAATTTAAACCTTATTATACCCTGAATATCTTTGTTATCTTAGTCAACATTAATATTTTCCAATCGGAGAGATACTCTTCGCGTCTGCGGCCTAGTTTTATATTTTTCCAGTGTTATATATATTGAAACTGTAATAGTAAAAGATTCTTATAAATTCTATTAATGTCAAGCCTTCAACTGCGAAATTTAGAATTCTATGAAAAATCTCGTCGATTGGCTATAAAACAAACATCAAATCTGCCCATTCTCTGAACCCTATCGGTAAAATTTCTTCGAATTTAATAGTTATAAAATATTTCTTTTAAAAGTTACTATGTGTTAAATATGTACCGGCTTAACTCACGTACGTTTTTCGGGCTGGCACGACTAGCTTCGGACCTGTACGAGGTCCTTCCTCACGAGCTCCTGCCGTTTGCAGCGAGGTTGGACCATCCCGAAAAACGTACGTGAGTCAAGCCGGTACATTTTTAATAATGTGTATAAATATTCGCGAAACATTTAATAGTAAAAAAGTGACTAAATGTTTCTTTTGCCGACATTTGATTTCGGGAACGATTGAAATAATATTCAATCGATGATTCTCTCTTATCAATTTAACAAACCACCGGGTTGATATAATAGTTCACGTTACTAACTGCCGCCCAGGGTTGTAGGTTCAATTCCTACCCAAAACAAATATTTGTGTGAAGACCACTGGGTGTAAAATTATGTACTTAAGTATGTATTTTTTTCCCCTCATTCTACTTCAAGATTAGAAAGTCTTCAGCAAATCGCTCTCAAGATATCATTTTGATTTTTTATTCAATCACAGCCAAATCCGCGATGTGTCGTTTTGACTAGGACTTTGCGATTTGTTAATATCCAAAGCGTTATTCAACCGTTAAAACCGGTAAAACCTTCAAATACCGTTACAATTAAAGTGCGTGTGATTTCTTTTGTCTAATAATATTACTACCGCTCTTGAATATATGCTTTGCGTATGTTCTGTATCAAACAATTTTTGTACGCCATGCCCATTTGTTGTTTTTCCTTCAGTCTTGTCCTAGATGTTGGTTGTCCGGAAGAGATCGCTCTAAGCGATAAGACCGCCCATTGTCACATGCTTTGTTATCTTTATAATTTTTTGTTATTTTTAATTTATGTGGTGTGCATAAAGAATTTTTGTATTGTATTGTATTATACCCCTACAATGACAGGACACGGAGTTAAGAGTATTTCTGTAACACCATTTTATATCTATTATTAATAAAAAAATAATTGAATTGATCATTTTAACAATTAAGAAATGTTACGCTATTCCAATTCTGATGAAAAGCGGTTAAAGAATAGCATACAATATTACGAATTTAAGTCTAATATGAAGAATAACATTATATGTCTCATCACGAGAAAGCGCGGCAAACGTCTACACTAATGTGTTTATTAAATTTTCAAACGCCTGTGAAATTCGCAGCCTTGTAAAAGCGTGGCCATTTACTGAATTTATTTAAGGGATGAGGGTGAGTGTTCTTTACGTACTTGTTTAAAGAGGTAACGGGTACTATTACTATCATAACCACAGCTACAATTGCCCGAGCAAAGAAGCTTAAATTATATATTTAATTAACTAATTAATTGATGGGAGTGAAGATGATCGCAGCTACAGAGGGAGATAAAAACTCACCTGTCTTAGTCACATGATATTGGCTCACGAAGTAGTCATAGATTTCAGTAACCGGAGAAAAAATGAGTGTGATGAACGTAGAAGAAGCGAGTCAGATCTGTATACTCGTACGTAGAAAGATCTTTGGTACTAGAAAAATTCTGTCTACCCCATAAATTCTAAATGTTCCTTATCAAAATTAGGATTAAAGAAATCGGAATCAAACAACTCGAGAAAGTATTAACGTATTACAGCTTCATTCAAAACATACTCATTTAAAACCATCAGAAGACGATCCTTCACGACGCACATCACGTCCAAAAAATAACTCATCTCCGCTCTGACCGGCAATACAGTTTTTGCCGGAGCCTTAATGAAAGGTTGTTTTTTATATATTTAGCCACTCGTTCAATTAGCGCGGCCTAATGTACCGTAAAGTACTAGAACGAGTATCCTAAAACCCGTCATCGGGCGGTGGGCACATTCCACCCGGTGCGCTCAAATGTAGCAGAAAGATAACCCGCCACCGCCCTACGGAACGCTAACTCTGCTGCTTTATGTGGAGATTGGAACGGAACAGTAATGGAATCCACGGTGTTCACTTCTAAATTCCAAAACGCATGATTTGTAACCGTTACCTTGGTTCTATTTTTAAATGGAAATTGTCTTCTATTTGTAAATTGATTGTAGTAAAACTAATTAACGCGCGACTCGAGAGTAACTCAAATTTATTTTGGACCAATGTGAAGTTGTGCCTCATTTTTTTATCTGTTTAAGCGCTGTTCAGTACAATTACATATATAGATAGAAGGAATATTTTAACTTCTTATATAATATGTTTACATATATCCATGTAGCTCTATGAGCAATTTCTCTTTCTCAATTTTCATTACATGAAAATAACTTATAGAGGTATTTGTCGCTCGGTGCACTGTGCCTGCCTCATACGGAACGTGGCGTGATGATGTAATAATAATAAAAGTATAAATATTTATAGTGTACGTATCTCAGCCGCAGCTCGCGTTCCTCTCTGCGGGGAGCGTTGAGATTAAGTCGGCACGCTTACGATATTATTAAGATAAACTCAAACTGAGTTATAACACTATCAACCCAGCCATAACCTAATGATAATTGTGCGCTGGTGCGTAGCGCCGCCATCTTGGGACCCTCGATATTATGCTATACGCCCTTTATTATTTTTCCTACTCAAAATTACGTCTTTACTACGAAATAGTTTTAACTAATGTACAACAGTTGAAATTTTTAAAATATCACATTTTTTTTTTCCATATTTTTTTTTATATTTTAACGTTGCTAAAGACCTCGTTGCTTTCTGCTACCTCGTAAAGGAACGAGCGTGTCTATATAATAATAATATTTGTAATAAATAACAGACACAATAAACAGAGGAAACTCATTGTAATCTGCAAAATTATGAGCCATATCACCTCACAAACAAGTTCAACTTTGCACTTAGCCGTGTTCGCAATAAACCACAGTTAAACTAACCTACCTACCCTAATATACAACTGGGTAATACGTACACACAATTCTGTGGCATAATCTATGCATCCCCTAATCTCGTACATCAATTATGGACCTTATTTTATTGTGATATGGATTAAAATAGCGTGTGCGCGAACGAAAATACGTCGGTTGTCTGGGCAAGGGTCGTTACCACGGGAATGGGATCCATTACCGAGCCATATAGTCCCAAATAGACCTGACACCAGTCGGTTGTATACTTAAACAGAATTATTATTAAATATATAAATCTAACGGTATTTTCCAACACACGCTGATCACGTACACATATTTATATATATATATAATTATATCCCTCTCTCTCTCTCTCTCTTTCTCTCTCTCTCTCACGATACACAACCAACCCAGAACTGTGTTGGTCTTGAATCTAGTGATATATCCTACAAATTTGACTGACCAATGACCTTACTACAAAATAGAAAGACGTAATGTACTGTTATTTTAAAATTTAAGTTCAATGAATAAAACTACTTATCGTATTTTTCCCAACTTTTTATCGTGCTCTGCTGGATCCGGCTCTCCTCTTGAGATGAGAGGGTTATGGCTATAGTTCGCCACGATGGCTAAATGCGCGTTGGCAAACTTCATACGCCCTAGACAATTATTAAATCATTAAAAGTTCATGATGGATAATAAGTTCGTATTAATTTTAATTAGTGTGACCTTGGCAGCTAAACCAGGGGTCGTGAGTTCGATTTCCTCCGGATTAAATATTTTTATGTTGAGTGTTTCTTCTGTATCTAGTGGTGAAAAATTATCTGCATAGCTACATATCTGTTTTTGCATAAATACATTTTTTGGTGTTTGGTTACCTTTATTTTAAGATAATTAACTAAATTGATACTAAGTTAGTAACGATTAATAATATATAATTAAACTAAGTTACAGCAGTGATAGCCTAGTGGTTAAGAAAGTCAGCCTCTCACTCCGAGGGTCCTGGGCTCAAATTCATGGCGCGCACCTCACACCGCACCGCAAATTTAAATGTCACTTGCTAACGGTGAAGGAAAAAACATCGTGAGGAAACCTGTGCACCTTAGATTTTATATAAAAAAATAATTCTAAGGTGTGTGAAGTCTGCCGACCCGCACTTGGCCAGCGTGGCAGACTAATGGCCTTAACCCTCTCAATATGAAAGAAGACGCATATTCCAACAGTGGAATGAAAATGGATCGATTTTTTTTTTTCGTTTGTATGTTATTATGTCGCTGATATATTTCATGTGGAAATACAAACAGTTATTTCGCTAAATTAACTTATTAACATTAGTCGCCATGAAAAACCTAATGCGTATTTCAATTACACCGTCAGTGATGACTTCAAAACAAAAAAGATTGAGTTATTAAAGGGTAATTTCGTGTTTCTGGGGTAATAATGTCCATTTGGACGGTATATCACAACTTTCGCTATATTTATACGTTTCATAACATCACACTCGGCTTTGATTGGTACATTCGGATGTTATAAGTTATTTTGTGAAATGACCGTGGACAGTTCACGTGTTCACATTCTCATTTACCCAACGATTGCTTTAAATTTCATATTGCACTGATTGACAGCTGACAAGGAACAGTTTTATTACAATATCGTAAGGATTGCTAATTAGGTTTTTAAACCAAGGTCCTGTTCATTCATTAATTTAGCGTGTTTTCAACTTTATTTAAAAATTGCTTTTCACTTTACCGTGAACTCCCTAGTTTATTTGTTTATTTATTACATTAATTTCGAATTCCGGGTCCGGTACTATTGGATTTTCTAACTTAGAATTTGTATTAGAAATCTCTAGTATTGACTTGGTCTGGATCTGTACCCAGCTTAGGCTCACCATCTATTCCATTATGGGACGTAAACGTAACTGGTGAAACGTGTGAGTGTATTACACTCCTCTGCCTACCCCTTTGGGGATTACAGACGTGAAATTACTTTTTACGTAATTAATGTTTTAATGTTAACTTTCAAGTTCCACTCAACCAAGTTAAAAGTTATCATTGGAGCTCATGTTAATGAATTTAATAGAGTTTACAAAAAACTGTAAGATATGTATGTAAAATATCTTTCTTGTCACAAAAAAGATTGCATGTACATAGTTTTTCTAATTTTCCCTCCGTATTTATCACCTTTACCGAGCTCGTATCATAAGTATTATTATTACAAAAGACGAACAAATTCATTGCCTGATTAACCGTGTATTTTAAACGAAATAAAAACACAGGTACCGTTGTACAATGGATCATTGAGAACAGGAATTTCTTGGCAGATAAACAATAATATCTCTATTTGTAAACATTGTTCGTGAAACAATAATCGAGCAACCAATAAATGATAATTATAATGATCATTATGATTAGTATATCGGGTTCACGTACAGTACTGGTAAGTAGATCAGAACTCAGAATTTTGACCAAATAGGTCAGACACCGATTGATGGGAGAATCAGAAATCTCCGAAACTAGCGTCCATGTATGAATAGAGTGATGAATGTAAAGCATGTCAGGTCTGTAATGATAGAGGTATTTGGAGCTTGATGCTCTCTGCCTACCCCGCAAGGAACCCGGTAAAACAATATAATATAATAATAAATTTATAAATTGGTATATATAATGTGGCTAATCCTTCAGTAAATTACTGTGGTTTAAACTTAGGCGTGATTTAACTGCGTGTGACTGAATCCGGCAGTGTTTATGTCTCGAACTGTTTCTGACATTGTTAATGTCACGTGCCATTTCTGTTTTCCAAGTGTCACGATGCAAAAGTTACTTGAATGTCACAGACACACACACTTCTTTTATTAACTATTGAGGATTAAATAGTCATAATTCATTGTCCCCCATTCATTATACTCCCTTGCATTTTATAAAATTATATTAGGTACATGTATATTTAATCTTTAATTTAATGTATATATATAAGGAGTATTGGCGTCGTTCTGTAGGATCGCATCAGAAATGAGGCGATCCGACAGAGAACGAAAGTTATCGACATAGCCCAAAGGATTAGCAAGCTGAAGTGGCAGTGGGCTGGTCACACCTGTCGCAGAACCGA
>DWJK01002146.1:0-15200 GCA_018248815.1 Croniades pieria auraria
CAAGTGTTCCATCTTGTGTACAGAACGAAGTCAAAAAAATAAATAAATGGCGGAAAAACAAATGAATTATGAAATTACAAACAGAAATATACGAGCCTAAATTTGAAATTTATTTGAATTTGGAATTCCAAACCAAACCTTAGATATTTAAGGTGAAAGTGGCCAGTTCATCAAAACACTAATTTCCTATGTAAGGACCTAATACTTCTATCGTTTCTGATATTTAAACTTTGTCTTTCACACCACGTAGTTTGGACAAATGTTTTAAAACTTACGGCGTTGAGAAAACGAGTGCGCGTTATTTTAAAGCATGGCATATTAATTCTCAAGAACGAAATTTTTTCTAACAATTTTTTAACAAATAGATTTTCATAAAGATGAACTTTGTCTTTGACGGCCTATTATTTGGACGCCATTTCTTTCCTTTAATTTTTATGTTCTTTTGTTCGTTTATAGGACAAACAGGCTAAATTTCGCAAAGTACTAGAAGAAAAAGCATCCAGCAGCAAAATAAAGATCACTAAACCTCCCTTGGAGCGTAGTGAACGAGAACAATTGGAGATATCGCAGGATATACACATAGCCGTACTTAGACAGTGCGCACAGCAAATAAAACCACCGCCCATGCTAAAATCGTGGGAAAAGAAAATCATGAACTTAATTCCTAATAAACTTCGAAATGCATTTCCATCTCTAACGGAGGAGTTGCTCAATGAAAGCAAAGAGGAGTGGAATAGGAACCTCCACAATTTGGCAGTCAAGACAGTTATACGAGACGTACCAGGAATTCCACGAAAACGATATGAAGAACCGTATTTTAAATTTATGGGAGTTACCCCTTACTACGAGAAAATGCTTAAGTACCGAAAAAATCTTAAAGACGGATCGTTAATTTTACATCCTTTTATACGGTTAGTGATAGAATCATCAGATAAAACTTTTCCAGAATGTATCATTAACTTATCAAAATATCGAGCCAAAGGACCTTTGACCTTAGAAGATTTTCAGACCAAAGTTATGGAAGATATCAAAAGAGCGGATTATCTTGTATCCAGTACCTGGTATTCAATTCTTGTGCACTGGTTAAAGAATCCCCGATGCCTTAAAGGGATGAAACCCAAGAAAATAGCAGAATTTGTAAAATGTGCTACAAAGATGATATCAATGCAAATACAAGAACTGATGCGGAGATCCATTAATGCCATAATAGAGTCTCTTAAAGATCCCGAATGCGTTCCTGTACTGAATATAGAGCTGGATTTCGATGGCGAGTTTATCTACGATCCGTCACTAGAGGAAGTATACGGTGTGTATCATAGCATTGCTGACGCCATTTCACATATTTCTCAAAGACTAATGCCTATTGAACAGTACCTTAGAATACCGTACAATTACGACGCTTTACCTGTTCAATATAATGAGTGGTTACATGAAGACGGACATCAGCGGCTACAGCAACAGCTCAATGTTGTATTTGCTCCTTTAGTGCAATACTTGGAAGCGTTAAGAAAACGTTATATTATGTTATACGGTGAGTCAGTTAAGAAAGCTTTGCAACAATTTATTGACGAAACTACGGAATTTGAAATATCTCGGGATAAAATAAAATATTTTCGAGGTATAGACTCCGAAATAACTGGCGTCCTAGAAAATGAATATTTTAATTGCGCTGTTGTTGCTCAACTCAGAATGGTTGATGGCTTAAAAAGAAAAGCAATGGAATTTGTTAATGATATTATTGCTGGAATAGTCAAAACGCATATGGGAGAAAACGACAGTATTTGCACAGAATTTGAAATAATTGCAGCTAAAGCTCTGAAAGAACCAGAAAATGCAGCTGAATTAGTTGAACAAGGTGTTTACATTCTACATGCCAAAACAGTATTAGTGGAAGGTCTCAAGGAAAGAATACTAAGGCAAATAAATATAATATCAAATCTATTAGAAATGACTTCACTTTCTCCCGAACATGTAGCATCGAATACACGAACTGTGAATTGGCTCTCGGATATTAAACCAATATTTGAGAAAAATGCAGCTGCTTATGAGACTTTCAAAGCAGATATGGAAGAACATTTGTTAGGGAGAATCGCGTATCTTAATAATGAAGTTGTGGAAATGGTGCCTTATTTAGAACTTCTCGACAACATGGACGATATAAATCATACTCTTGAGTATTTGGAATACTTACGCAAACTTGTACATCGCTTGTCTGATTGTGATAAAATAGTCACATGGATAAATAATGAAGAAACAACATTTAAATTCCCGGTCACATCGTATCCGGATCTAGAAGAAATTAAAGATTTTATTATTCCATTCTACAATCTTGTCTATCTGGTACATAGATGGAAGCGTAGTTATTACACATGGATGGATGGACCATTTGAATATTTGGACCATGAAAAAATTGAGCAAGATCACGATTTCTACTACAAAGAATTTCTCAAACTATCGAAAGCGTATAGGACGAAAATAAAACAACAAATAGCAGAAGGTGTTGAAAAAAGATTTCAAGGACTTGTTGATGATCCTGACATAAATAACTTACCTGCACCAATGAAATTGTGCGCTCAAGCCGTTGCTGAGATTAAAGACTGGCGCCCTAATGTTCAAATGGGCCATATTATGTGTAACCCAGCTTTGGTGCAGAGACATTGGGATGAAATGTCAAGTATTGCTGGATTTGATTTAACACCGACGGCTGGCACCACGTTGCGGAAAATTATTAACTTCAATCTTTGGGATGACCTAGATCAATATGAAATCATAAGCGTAGCAGCAACTAAAGAACTAGCGTTAATAACGAATTTGAACAAAATGATGGCCGAGTGGACAGACATTTGTTTCAAGACTAGTCCATATAAAGACACTGGAATTTTTATTCTGTCAGGGTTAGATGATATTCAAAGTGTTTTAGATGATCATATAGTTAAGACCGTAGGCATGAGAGGTTCCGCATTTGTTAAACCTTTTGAAGCACAAGTAAGAGCGTGGTACGAAAAAATTATTCGTGTTAATTCTACAATCGACGAGTGGGGAAAAGTTCAAAGTCAATGGCTTTATTTACTTCCTATCTTTTCTTCTAAAGATATAGTTGCTCAAATGCCTGAGGAAGGAGTTATGTTTGTCGAAGTAAATAACATATACCGTCGCTATATGGGTTCGGTAGATAAAGACCCTCATGTTTTAGAAACAGCTGGTGGTACCGGAGTCTTAGAATCATTCAAAATTGCTTCTGGATTCTTAGAAAAAATTAATGACGGAGTAAACAACTATTTAGAAAAGAAACGATTATATTTTCCACGATTTTTCTTCTTATCGAATGATGAAATGCTAGAGATATTGTCTGAAACAAAAAATCCTCTCAAAGTTCAGCCTCATTTAAAGAAATGTTTTGAAGGTATAAACCGATTAGTTTTTGATGAGGAATATAATATATCAGCGATGATATCTATGGAAGGGGAACAAGTAGAATTTCTAGAAACCATAAGCGTATCAGCTGCTAGAGGTTCGGTAGAAAAGTGGCTAGTGCAAGTAGAAGATCAAATGCTGAAAGCGGTCAAATCAGAAACTGAATTATCATACTATGACTATCCTAATCTGGGCCGCGTGGAGTGGATACTGTCCTGGGAAGGTATGGTAGTTTTGGCTATATCACAAATATATTGGGCAGTTGATGTTCATGAGGCCTTAAACACCCATAAATTAAGTGAACTTCGGGCTTTTCATGTCGGATTGACAAAACAATTGAATGAGACTGTTGCGGTTATACGTCGTACAGACCTCACAAAACTAAATAGTGTTACCGTTAAGGCGCTTATCGTCATAGATGTTCATGCTAAAGACGTAATACAGGATCTTTTAGATAAAAATGTTACAGAAGTGACAGATTTTCAGTGGCTAGCACAGTTGAGATATTATTGGGAAGAAGAGCGCGTATTTGTAAAAATAATTAATGCTGTTGTCAACTACGCTTATGAATATTTAGGTAATTCTGACCGATTAGTTATTACTCCGTTAACTGATCGTTGTTATCGCACCTTAATAGGCGCTTATTATCTTCATCTGAACGGAGCCCCCGAAGGGCCAGCAGGTACCGGAAAAACTGAAACAACGAAAGACTTAGCGAAAGCTTTGGCAGTGCAATGTGTAGTATTTAACTGTTCGGATGGCCTAGATTACAAAGCTATGGGTAAATTTTTTAAAGGTTTAGCTTCTTGTGGTGCTTGGGTGTGTTTTGATGAATTTAATAGAATTGAAGTTGAAGTTCTGTCTGTAATAGCACAACAAATATTATGTATAGTGCAAGCGGTTAGACAACATTTAGAAACATTTGATTTTGAGGGTACCACATTAACACTTAATCCTGCTTGTTATGTTTGTATCACAATGAACCCTGGATACGCTGGTCGTTCTGAACTACCTGATAACCTTAAAGTATTGTTTCGAACCGTGGCTATGATGGTACCAGATTATGCCATGATAGGTGAAATATCATTGTATTCATTTGGTTTTATAGACGCTCGAAGTCTTTCCGTAAAAATAGTGACAACTTATCGCCTTTGCTCTGAACAGTTATCGTCTCAAAACCACTATGACTACGGAATGCGGGCAGTTAAAACAGTCTTGTCAGCGGCTGGCAATCTAAAACGAAGTTTTCCAAATGAAAGTGAAAGCATATTGTTGCTCAGATCAATTACAGACGTAAATTTACCAAAATTCTTATCGTTCGATGTGCCTTTGTTTGAAGGTATTATATCCGATTTATTCCCGGGAATCACTTTGCCTAAACCAGATTACGAAAATTTCTTACGAGCGTGTAATGACATGTGTGAACAAAATAATCTGCAACCTTTGGATTGCTTTTTACTAAAAGTTATTCAAACTTATGAAATGATGATCGTTAGACATGGATTTATGTTAGTAGGCGATCCCTTCTCTGGAAAATCTATGACGTTAAAGATACTTTCTGAAGCTTTGACACTTATGGATGAGCGCAATCAGCCAGGTGGGTGTGAGTGCACATATAAAGTATTAAATCCAAAAGCGGTAACGATGGGACAACTATACGGAGCCTTCGATCCAATATCTTATGAATGGACTGACGGAATTGTAGCTACAATGTTCAGAGACTTTGCATCAGAAGATACACCTGTGAGAAAATGGATCGTATTTGACGGTCCTGTTGATGCCGTATGGATCGAGAATATGAATACTGTCTTGGATGATAATAAAAAGCTTTGCCTCACTTCAGGTGAAGTAATGGCCATGTCTAATGTGATGTCAATGATTTTTGAAGTAATGGATTTGGCCCAAGCCTCTCCTGCCACCGTATCTAGATGTGGAATGATATATATGGAATCTGCTTCACTAGGATCTAGACCATTTTATAAATCGTGGTTGAATACCCTTAATCCTATATGGCTTGAGGAAAATGAAGAATATATATATAGCATGTGTGATTGGTTATTGGATCCATTAATTTATTATGTAAAAAAACATTGCATTCAACTTGTTACAGCTGGTGATGTTAACTTAGTAATTAGCACCCTTCGCCTAGTGGAGATGCTTATGGATAACGCTATAGAAGGAGAAGAGGATACAAAATATACCAGAACTTGGTTCCTCGCTTCATTTATGACTGCTTTAGTTTGGGGCGTCGGAGGTATATTAAATTCCGACTCCCGTGAAAAGTTCGACGACCTTGTAAAGGAATATTTTCGAGGAGAGCTTGGTATTCCAAGTAGCATAGAGAGAATGGACGTATCCATTCCTGGCGAAGGAATGATAATAGATCATTATTATATGTACAAAGGCAAAGGTTGTTGGAAACCTTGGCCAGATGCCGTTAAAGCTGTTCAAATTAAGGAACAGATTAATCTCTTGCAAACGGTAATACCAACATTAGAAACTGAAAAGTATATATTCTTATTAAAACTACATACAACATTTTCAAAACCATTGTTATTAATTGGCCCAACAGGTACCGGTAAAAGTTTCTATGTTCAAAATTTTCTCATGAATAACATTGATATGGAAAAGTATACTCCTGGGTTTATTACCTTTACAACGACGACATCTGCGAATCAAACACAAGATTTAGTGTTGTCAAAGTTAGTGAAAAGACGCAAAAATAATTATGGCCCTACTAAAGGTAAACAAGCTATTATCTTCATAGATGACATGAATATGCCAGCTAAAGAAGTTTACGGTGCACAACCAGCCATAGAACTGTTGAGATTATATTTCGATCAAAAACATTGGTACGACCTGAAGACAACGGACAAATTATATATTTATGACACATTCTTCTACGGCGCCATCGGACCTGTTGGCGGCAGCAGGCAACTCATATATCCGAGAATGCTAAGACATTACAATATTTATTCAATTAATGAATTTTCAAAAGAAAGTATGACTAAAATTTTTACATCATTATTGCAATTGGGATGGCGGCGGAATGGTTTCGGCCAAGATGCTCAACCCGCAATAGTCAATATTATAACGGCTACAATGGAAATTTATGATCAAGCTACTGAAGGGTTGCGACCAACGCCAGCTAAATCACATTATATATTTAACTTAAGAGACTTTTCGAGAGTAATTCAAGGTTGTGCTTTACTGCGAAAGGAATCAGCCGATAACAAGAAAACGTTCGTCAAAATATGGGTTCATGAAATCATGAGGGTATTTTATGATAGACTTGTAGACGACTTAGATCGCTCATGGTTTTTTGATATTTTAAGGAAATCTACGCGAGACTACATGAAAGACACCTTTGAATCAGCTTTAGATAACTATATAAATGATAATGGTGATGTCACCCAAGAAAGTATTAGAAAAATGATGTTCGGCTGTTACTTAGATACGGACAGCGTTGAAGGAGAAAGACGATATGAAGAAATACCTTCGAAAGAAGTATTTTCGAACGTTGCTATACAAATGTTAGCAGAATATAATTCGATGCATAAAGCCAAGATGACAATAGTTTTATTCGATTATGCTCTAGAGCACTTATCAAGAATATGTCGGCTGCTATCAATGCCATCAGGAAATGCCTTATTAGTAGGCGTAGGTGGGTCCGGGCGTCAATCATTAACTCGCTTAGCAAGTACAATATTAGGGCAACAAGTTTTTCAACCAGAAATTACTAAATCTTATAGTATTAAAGATTGGCATGATGACATAAAACTAGTACTAAGAGAATCCGGCGGATTAAACAAAGATACGACTTTTTTATTTACTGAAAGTCAAATTAAAGAGGAATTATTCATACAAAATTTAGACAGCTTATTAAATTCAGGTGAAGTTCCCAATTTATATGGTTTAGATGAAAAACAAGAAATCCTCGAATTAGTAAGGCTGGCAGCTCAGGGGGGAAACAGAAATCTCGACATAAGTCCTTTACAGATTCTGGCATTTTTTGTAGGCCGTTGTAAAGCTAAATTACATATTGTGTTATGTTTCAGTCCGATTGGTAGTTCTTTTAGAACTAGATTACGTCTTTATCCATCTCTTGTAAATTGTTGCACTATTGACTGGTATGACAGTTGGCCAGAAGACGCTTTAGAAATGGTTGCGCATTTTTACATGGTCAAAGTAAACGTTCCCGATACGGTGAAAGCTGCAGCAGTAATAGCTTGTAAGCAATTTCATGTGGATGCTAGACACGTATCAATAGATTTCTTTAACCAATTCGGCAGGAAAACTTACATAACATCTGCATCTTACTTAGATTTAATTAAATCATTCACAACCCTAACTAATAGAAAACAAAGAGAATTGAGAGCTGCGAAGTTGAGATATACGAATGGTTTAGATAAATTAGGTCAAGCAGCTGATGCGGTTGCAATCATGCAACGTGACTTAAATGCCCTTAAACCACAATTAATTATAATGGCTGCAAAATCGGCCAAGATGATGGAGGAAATAGAAGTTGAAACCGCAACTGCTGATAAGGCCGCTGCGCAAGTAAGAGAAGACCAAAAAGTCGCTAACGTACAAGCTGCAGCTGCACAAGAACTAAAAAAAGATTGCGAAGCTGACTTAGCTTTAGCGTTGCCAATTCTCGAAGATGCAATTGCAGCGTTGAACACACTTAAACCAGCTGATATTACTATTGTTAAATCTATGAAAAACCCCCCCGCCACAGTAAAGCTAGTAATGGCTGCTGTATGTGTAATGAAAGGCATTCCGCCTGACAAAATACCAGATCCTGATAATCCGGGGAAGAAAATGTTGGATTATTGGGGACCTAGTAAAAGAATTCTTGGAGATATGGGATTTTTAGACTCGCTTAAAAATTTTGATAAAGATAATATACCGGTAGCTACTATGCAAAAGATTCGAAAAGAATATTTGTCCCATAAAGATTTTAAGCCTCATATTATAGCGAAAGCATCTACTGCAGCAGAAGGTCTGTGTAAATGGATTATTGCAATGGACATGTATGATGCTGTAGCTAAAGTAGTAGCTCCTAAGAAAGCAAAACTGGAAGCTGCAGAGAAAGAATTTGCCGAGACCATGGCAATTTTAGAAGAAAAGAAAGCTACAGTAGCACGGTTGGAAGCAAAACTTGCTGAATTAAATGAGGCGTTAGAAGAAGCTAATATAAAGAAGAAAGCTCTAGAAGATGAAGTACAGTTATGTATTGATAAGTTGTATCGAGCTGAAAAATTAATTGGTGGCTTGGGAGGTGAAAAAGTAAGATGGACTGCGGCAGCTGAAAATTTACAGTTATTATATGATAATCTGGCTGGGGACATTTTAGTTTCTTGTGGTATAATAGCCTATTTAGCACCTTATACTTTGCCGATTAGAATAGAAATAACGGAAAAATGGCGAAAAATGGTAATTAAGTTGGATATGCCACATTCTGAACAGTTTGTCTTTAGAGATATCTTGGGTACTGATATTAAAATACAAAACTGGTATATTGCTGGTTTACCTAGAGACTCGTTTTCTACTGATAATGCAATCATTCAAGATAACTCAATGCGTTGGTCTTTGCTCGTTGACCCACAAGGACAAGCTAATAAATGGATAAAAACTATGGAAAAGTCAAACGATCTACAAGTAATGAAATTTACCGACGGTAACTATATGAAAGTTATAGAGACATGTTTAGAATATGGTAAACCAGCATTAATTGATTGTATTTTGGAAGATGTCGAAGCTCCTTTAGACCCCGTATTATTAAAACATACATACACGCAGGGTGGAAAAGAATTTATTGCGTTAGGTGACAACGTTATTGAATATCATCCAAATTTTCGATTGTATATGACAACAAAACTAAGAAATCCTCATTATTTGCCAGAAATTTTTAATAAAGTCACCTTAATAAATTTTGCCCTTACTAAAGATGGCTTAGAAGATCAATTGCTTGGAATAGTGGTGGCCAAAGAAAGGCCAGACTTGCAAGAAAAAAGGGAAAAATTGATAGTACAAAGCGCAGCAAATAGAACCGCTTTAAAACAAGTAGAAGACGATATATTAAGAACTTTGCAAGAAACAAAAGGAGATATATTAGAAGATGAAAGTGCTATAGAAGTTTTAGATTCCTCAAAAATATTAGCTATCGATATTATGAAAAAACAAGAAGCTAGCTTAGAGACTGAAATTATAATCGAAAAATTTAGACTAGGGTATAGGCCAATAGCATCTCATTCGGCAGTATTGTATTATTGTGTTACCGAATTACCAAACGTAGACCCAATGTATCAATACTCGTTAACTTGGTTTATTAATCTATATATTATATCTATTGAGAATGCAAATAAGTCTAAAGACTTAGAGAAAAGACTGAAGTTTCTCAAAGATACGTTTACCTATAACTTATATAGCAATGTGTGCAGATCTCTGTTTGACAAGGACAAATTAATGTTTTCCTTTATCATGTGTTCTAAAATGATGTTATCGACTGAAGAAATGAATCACGATGAATATATTTTTCTTATTACGGGGGGTATAGCCGTAGAAAATCCACTTAAAAAGCCCGTTGACTGGCTTCCTGATAAAGGGTGGGATGAAATTTGTAGAATAAACGATCTACCGGCATATAAAGGATTCAAAGATAATTTTACGGGTAATTTAAAGAAGTGGAAAGAAGTTTATGACGAGATGGAACCCCATAAAAAAACATTACCTGGAGGTTGGGATGAAAAGCTTACACAATTCCAAAAGTTGTTAATAATAAGAGTTTTAAGGCCCGATAAATTAACAATAGCAATTTCAGACTTCGTCGAAAAACAAATGGGTCAAAAATACATATTACCACCGCCATTTGACATAGGTAAATCCTTTGCTGACTCCAATTGTCTAGCTCCTCTGATATTTATATTATCGCCTGGATCGGATCCTATGGGAGCACTGATTAAGTATTGTGAGCGAATGGGATATGGTCACAGATTCAGTTCCATATCTTTGGGTCAAGGACAGGGGCCAATTGCGCGAGCAATGATAGAACGAGCTCAATTAGAAGGCGGTTGGGTATGTCTACAAAATTGTCACTTGGCTGTTTCTTGGCTTCCCGCGCTGGAAAAAATTGTAGAAGGTTTTGATTTAACAAACACTGATCTTAGTTTTCGACTTTGGTTAACGAGTTACCCGTCCGATAAATTCCCACAATCTGTGTTACAAGTAAGTGTTAAAATGACAAATGAGCCTCCAACTGGACTACAGCATAACCTTAACCGATCTTATATATCAGAACCTGTGAAGGAACCGGAATTTTTTGAAGGTTGTCATGGAAAAGACAAACCTTTCAGTAAGCTATTATATGGGATTAGTTTCTTTCACGCAGTTGTGCAAGAAAGAAAGAAATTTGGACCTTTAGGATGGAATATTCAATATGGTTTCAACGACTCTGATTTCCAGATATCTGTTATGCAACTCCAGATGTTCTTAAATCAGTACGAAGAAATACAATATGTCGCTATTAAATATTTGACTGGAGAATGTAACTATGGTGGTCGAGTTACCGACGATTGGGACCGACGATTAATTGTCACTATTCTTGACAAATACGTGAATCCTGAAGTAGTTAATGATCCAAATTATCTATTTTGCGATATGGGATCTCAGTATGGATTACCGCGTAGGTGTGAATATCAAGATTACCTTAAGCATATTGAATCAGTACCTGTGAATCCTCCCCCAGAAGTTTTTGGATTACATATGAACGCAGGAATAACAAGAGATTATTCGATATCAATGGAGTTAGCCGCATCTTTGGTTCTTGTAGAAGGTGCTGGTAGTGGAGGAGAAGGTGGTAATACAGAAGTCATTCTTGTACAGATGGCTTCAGAAATATTGTCAAAATTACCAAAACCCTTTGATGTCGAACAGTCACAAAAAAAATACCCAGTCGATTATAACGAGTCAATGAATACAGTGCTTATTCAGGAAATGGAAAGGTTTAATAAGTTACTTAATGAAATCAGACATTCATTGTTGGATTTACAAAAAGCTGTGAAAGGCCTTATTGTAATGTCTCCTGCTTTAGACAAGCAATCGAACGCTATGTTACTGGGACAGATACCAGATAACTGGCGTAAGATGTCTTATCCTAGCTTAAAACCTCTACCTAGTTACGTAACAGATTTTGTAGAACGCTTAGCAATGTTGGAAGATTGGTATGAAAATGGAAAACCATCTACCTTTTGGCTTTCTGGTTTCTTTTTCACGCAGGCTTTTTTAACAGGTTCTGTTCAAAATTATGCAAGAGCCAAAAAAATACCCATAGATTTATTAATTTTTGATTTTGAAATGCGGGGAGTCGATTATGAAGAGACCCCACCAGAATGGGGTGTTTATGTACACGGTCTGTTTATGGACGGTGGTCGCTGGGATCGGCAAACCTATGCCATTGGGGAGCAGCTTCCAAAAATATTAAATGACAATATGCCTGTTATTTGGCTGTATCCGAAACTGAAGCTTGAATTTAAAGAGGGTTCTAGGTACAAATGTCCACTTTACAAAACGTTAGAAAGAAAAGGCGTGTTGGCGACGACAGGACACTCGTCCAATTTTGTACTGGCTTTTTATTTGCCGTCTGACAAACCTTCCGCGCACTGGATTAAAAGAAGCGTTGCATTGCTATTACAGCTTGATAATTAAGATGCGTATTGTTCTTCTGAAATAAATCGTGGCACTTATAACATTATCAATATCACTGAAACTATAGAAGTAACTATTGGTAAATGTGGATGAATGGATCGTTTAATATATTTGTGTACAAGCTATAAGAAGTGTTATCTATAGCGAATGTAATAAGCTGAGTGTATAACCTAACCATATTTATATACCACAGACACGAATATTTTTTTCTGTACAAATGCTTTTTACGGCTATATTTAGCAGATATCTGTTTAATATTTGTTACAACTTTAAACAACATACTTTACAGGCTTAATACTCTTAACTAATATCTCAATATGGTTTTGTTTTTACAATTAGTATGTAATCGTTTCTGGGACCATATTTATGAATGTGACTGAAATAATAAGAGGTACGAGTAGTTATCATGTTGCCATCGTTAGCTTAGCGAAGCAGAACTCATCCGCACGCAACCTCCCGAAATAAATTGTGTACTAATTACTAACAACATTAATATCGTGCTAATATATAGCTTGTAACATGAGTTCATTTCTTAAAGTTTAGTAAAAAACTGAATAAGAATTATTTATTTCTTTAATTTGGTATAACTCGCCGACATAGATTAGAAAACATATCGCTATGATAATATTCAGAGAGGTACTGACTGCGTAAAAATCGTTAGATCAGTTTTACCAAATTTTTATATTTTTTGGTATTATAACAAGAGACCATTTCACATGCGTGTATAACAATAGCTAAGTTACAATCCAGATACAGTACGAATTGTATCTTTTGGTAGGCGGAATCAAATGGCGGGAAAGGAAGGTGTTACAAACGTCGGTTGTGTTACTATCGTAATGCCAATGTTGGAGGTTAATTTTTCGATTAAATATCATGTTAATGTATCATTTCATTTTATATGCGAAAATAGGTGAAATTTAGTTTTAGACATTATCGTAGGAAAATGAACGGGAAATGGTTGTAGTCAGAATTTGAGATAACTTCAATCAATGCCCTATTTTCGAAATGTTAAAAAATTACTGGTTACTGTAAAGACCACTAGATATTGCTTGTAAGGCTCGCACCATAATTCTTTATTTCAATTAATAACTTCTTCACGTAGGTAAATAGTTATTACAAAGTATTAGTATCGGACCAATTGATGAATTTGATGATCAATTTTGCGATATAATACTCTCTGAGTATATACTCTCTCTGAGTTACTAGTCGTCAAACTTCGGAACTTATTTATTTTTGTGAACATTTATTGTAACGTTTGTTGATGGCGCGTGTGAACATTGTACGTGTGATCTTTTATTTCTTGTAATTTCCCAATTTTGTAATTAATTAAGGTGTTTCGCTAATTTATTTATGACATGTATAAAGTCGTGTCGAGCTTTATTTTATTTAATTAAACTAGAACGTGTTGCTACCAATGTTTTTATTGTTATTATAACACTCTGCTAACCAGTATCAAGGTCTTTACCATTTGAAGAATTTTATTCAAACAAGATATATCTAAATGAGGATTGTATGTGTACCGGCTTACCTCATATATGTTTTTCGGGAAGTCCTGACTAGTTTCGGACCTGTACGGAGACAGTGACCGCCGCAACCTCGGTACAATCTGCGGGAGCTCATGAAGAAGGACCTCGTATAACTAATCCTACTAACCCGAAAAACATACGTGAGGTAAGCCAGTACATATAAATAATCACGTGTATAACCACTCACGAGACATTCAATACTAAAATTCTAAGTTAATATTTAAATGACAAATGAATTAGTGTTTTTCATTAAATCTCGTCGTAAAACTTCAGATTCTATTAACTTGCGGCGCAGTTTCAACATTATGGCTTTGTTTCTTTTCTGCAAGAAATATAAAAACAACTTTGTCAGAATAATTTTGCAGCTAAACGATCAATGTCCTCGGCTTTTAATAGGTATCTGACCTAAACCCGATTTTTAACGGGTTTCAAACGAAACCGCAATCGAATATTGACTGAAAACCAAACTCAAATAATTTTAAGGAACACTTAGAAAATATAAAAAAAAACATTCAATAATAATCCGAACGCTGCCACTTTTACGAGCATGACCCATATACAATACGTGAATTAACATTAAAAAATCACACACGATCACACGAGTTTGATCGCGGAAGTACAGCTTGATCCTCGATATCATAATTTGTACCTTTTATAAATTAATAAAAAAAAAATTTTTACCATTACTTTGATTGCGTTTGTATGACTGTGTTAATGAATAAACCTCAGCCTCACCTGTAGCACCACACACTCCTGCTCAATGGTGGCGCACTCCTCCTCGATTCTTGCCGCCTCTTTCAGTTGCAAGAGATTAATGTCATCTATTGTTTTCTGTTTTTGTTTCAGCAATTCTTTTTCTTCGGCTTTTCTCTTCTCTATCTCAAGTTTACGAAATTCTACTTCTTCATCCTCTAGTTTCATTTTTTATCATTATTATGATTGATATTCCGTGACAATAAGTCACAATTAAATTATTAAGGTAAAATTTCATGTACATATAACAAAGACTATTATAGTTATTATTCGTAGAAAGCTGCAGAAATAATAAAAAATAGGATACATGCTTAAAAACTACCTTTCAAAAATAATTGGCTAAAACTATCCATATGGTTTTCAAGCACAGATATATGATTTCGTATTTTAGATTCTTCAGATACTTCACATATTTCTATCATCGCTATCTGACATTTTACTTTAGATATTTTTTTTGCGCGATCCTATAAATGTAAAATAATATTTAGGAAAGATCATAGTTATTTAGTGTAAACGTTCAATATAAAAGAATATTTAGCTAACGTCATTGTTATTCAGTGTAACATTCAACGTAAAAGAATATTTAGCAAACATCATAATCATTCACTGTCAGCGTTCAATGTAAAAGAATATTTAGCAACCGTCATTGTTATTCAGTGTAACATTCAACTTAAAAGAATATTTAGCAAACATCATAATCATTCAGTGTCAGCGTTCAATGTAAAAGAATATTTAGCTAACGTCATTGTTATTCAGTGTAACATTCAACGTAAAAGAATATTTAGCAAACATCATAAT
>DWJK01002147.1:0-15199 GCA_018248815.1 Croniades pieria auraria
CATGGCTCTAGATGCGATCTTCATCTCCCGAGATAAAATCTTTTGCTTTCAAATCGGATTTCTTCAAATTCTTTCCCTTACTGCTTTGATCGCCTTTTTCGTACGAACACTACGATGACGGCCAGACCTCTTTCTGTCACAAACAGAGGAGGTTCCATTGTACCTATCAATAGCCCGGTACAAAAACGTTTGACTAATACCAAGCGCATGGAGGATTTAAAAAGTTGTATTTGACTCCATACCTACTTTATATAATGCAATCACAGCGATTCGGTTCTCTTTATCACTTCATTTTAATATCACAAAATATATGACAATATATTGGCGCGAAAATAAGAAAATACAATGAACAATCGTATAAAAATGATAGATTCCAAATTCAAAAGTAATATTTTGTTTATTTTTAATTTAACAGTATTTATGGCCAGACTAAGTATTGGCGCGAAAATGAGAAAACACATTGAACAATCCTATAAAAATGACAGATTCCAAATTTAAAAGCATTATTTTGTTTATTTTTAATTGTAATATATATTGTTTATGGCGAGACTAAGTATATTATATACTTAAGAACGAAGTCTCATATATTTGTCTCTTAGAATTATTGAAATATGGAAGAATATATTGGAAGCGTTTATTGTCCAGACGTCGTGGCTTATCACAGCATTTTATTTAACAAATTATGCCCCGAGAGCAGACGATTATTAACATTTTTTGTTTTAGTGGCTTCGGAAGAGAAGCTAACCAGACGATTCCGGTCGTAAAAATAGTTATATCTCGCCTTAAGAGTCACTGACTCTTACCGCTGGATATCTGTACGCTTGTTTGAAGACATATTTACGAGTACTTACTTGTTTCCAGACAAAACAAACCGATAAATTATTTGTCGTATTATAAAAAGATTTCTTGTCTCTGATTCATAGATAAATTTTTTGATACACATGGCGCCTTTTCAAGATGACGTCTTTGTTCGTCCTGTCTTTGTGTTCGAAGAATGTAAGGACTACTCGGGTTGATGTTCAGGACAAGCTTTTACGTTGATGCGAAAAATTTCAACAAAAAATATCATATTCATACTATCATTATTATTTTTCTCCATTCAAACTTTACTAATATATTTTTATTAAGAAATTATGGTAGTATAGGAGTGTAAAAAGAAAAATAAACATGCTCTTTATTTGAAAAACAAAACAAAAAGCTTAGGAATTTCCTTTATTTTCGCTTCGGCATCGCAAAGAAATTCCAAACATTATTCCCTTCAAAAACTCCTAAGTGAAGGAACATGTCCGCAAATGATTATGATAACACATTGTGTCTGTCTATTTGTTTGTATTTTCGTACGTGATACTTTTTTAACTGGTTGGAAACCCGGTGAATGAATTGAATTCTAGTGTTTATTAACAGCTAAGTAAATCAATGAAGGAATAAATAAAGCAAATAACGAAGTGACTATTAAACGCACAATATATGAAAAAATTATTAAAACACATAAATAAAGGAGCAGTCGAATAAACAAATGAAAGAGACGAATGAACCAATGCACGTATTAATGAATGTACGAATAAAGAAATGAATAAAGGAGTAAAAAAATCAGTCAATAAACAGCCAAATATATTAGATGTTCTCTAACGGTTTTTTGACGTTGATTTCAAAATGTGACGTTTGATAGAAATTTCTATTAAAAGGTATTGCAAAATGGAATTCTAAGTTAATTTAATAATATCACCATCGCAGAAATCAAATGGGGGATAATTTTATATTATGATAACTAACTTGTGATAGCGGGTTAATTTATGAACATTAGTCATTTTATAATGTTCTTTCAGCACCTAGTATTATTGTAGACCGAATATAGAATTTTTAGCTTTCTTGTCCAAATAGTTGCAAGCGCGACTGCTGAGCAAGAGGTCCAGGGATCGGTTCCGGGTCCGGCAAATTGTTAATAAGTTGTCCCAAATTTAACTTCTCAATAATAGCTAGGAGAAGGTTACTATGCTTACTTTCCATTCCATAGAACATATTTAACATCGGTGACGGAAATTGGGCATGGGTACTAAACACTTCTGCCTACCTCTTAGGAGAAATACATCGAAATGAATGTGAAGGATTTTGAGTATTAAAACTTTATATAATTTTGCGTGTGGCTTAGCCACGCTTATAAATCCTTTCAAATGTATTACATTAAAAATTAATTGAAAATTAAACAGAAAGTCCACAAAAGAAGCGATTTTTACAGTTTGAACGAAGTTACACAGCCACCCATCGCTGATACGAAGTCGAAATAAAATGTATGTACAGAATATATGTATTTGTTTAGATTCAGAACGTCACTTGACATAGTCATTAAGGGCTGCAGTGCTGTGGCTCCAAGGACTCATTCGTGGCGACTGTGCCTCGCTGTGCTTCTTTGTTCAACCATAGCGTCGCCTCCCTTCCCATTGTTTGTTTTTCAAGACAAAGCCCACTATTATTTTTCGCGAAGCTAGAATTAATGAAATCTTTAAATGTAAATAGTTCATTATTGCCAAAGTTCACGGCTATGTGCTTAAATATAAATATGTATGTAAAAAAGTACAAATCTCATAAAATATGCGACGATAATAAAACGCTTTTTGAAATTAATTAAATTTTCGTAATATTATCTGTACTAAGTACTAAAAAATACTGAGCGTAGAGGTTACAGCATTGTAAGCAGTTTCTGAACAAGATAATACAGGTGAAGGGCGATAAACATTGTACAGTCTTATGTAGTGAAAGCTTTTAAGGCCGCGTTGATATTTTGAATAGTAATTGTATGTAGGTATATAGGTCAGGTGCTGCATATCTGGGTTGATTTTTGATGTTACAACGGAAGAAACAAAAAATATAAGATTCTATTAAAGCGGAATAAAGACAAACAGCTGCGAGTTGAGATGCCGCATTATTATGTAACGTCCGCAGGTTAATCATCCCTCGACCATTAATTAGAGATTTTGTTCAATATAATATCGTAGGCAGCACTTCGTCAAGGGTTCAGTTTCGAGTTTTTCATCGAGCAGACGTTAATAAGTTGGTTAATCGAAGGCGACTTATCTCGATCAGTAATTCAGTGATTTACGGGAGACGGTTTGTTTATCGGGGAGGGTGGGGTCCGGCGCAGAGCGGGCGGCGCGGCGGCGCGGCGGTGGTCAGCTGGGTGCGCGCGGCGCGGTCGATAAGCACGTGGCGCAGGGCGCAGGCGCGCCTCTATCGAGCCCGCTCACACACGGGCCGCTGCCGCCGCGAGCCGCACACGCGATGCATGCGGGGACTTAGCAGCTGCACGCGCGCGGGCCTCATGGGCACCGTGCTGAGCTTCAGCCCGCGGGAGCGGCGCCCGCCCGCCGCCGTTCCGCCTCCCGACCGCGCCGCTCTTGCCTACTCCTACGAACGACTCAATAACGCCAAAAACAGGGAGAACCGCGACGCGCCCCGGGACGAGCGGCGCGCCACTCTCGACGATGCCGCCAAAATTATCTCCGAAAAGACGGCCCTCGAAAAGAACCTGAAGAAACATTCACTGTTCATCAATGCGTTATCTTGGAAGAGATTTTCAACGGCGAACAACAACAAAAAGAAACTGGAATGCAAGAGCAAAAGCGTCTCAACTTTCCGAGCCCCCCTCACGGATAACGCACCGCTCGATCGGAATAAAAATGTTAGCGTCGGCGGCCCGATATACGGTCGGGCGCCGCCGCCGCCCCTTCCGCCGCCGCCCGCCGAGGTGACCCGGACCAACACCATCAACAATAACGTATGCTACACGGAGAAGCTGCCCACATCTGCCGTAGGAGTGGCGCCGGTGCCGGCCCCACGGAAGACGGTGATTCAAGCTTCGACGTCAGAGCTTCTCAAGTGCCTCGGGATGTTCCTGCATGCGCGCTGCCACCGCCTGCGGGACTTCCAAGCGGGCGACGCCGTCATGTGGCTGCGGACCGTGGACCGGTCGCTGCTGCTGCAAGGCTGGCAGGTAAATACTCGTACGTGCGGTGTGCGCACGCATTGCGCACTCATTGGAACTTTTGTACGAACACAACACAATGTTTCTAAATGTATACCCTTCAACTATAAACAAAGTTTAGACACTTGCGGTTAAATTTCCGCAAATGTTGTAATAAAATGGATAAATTCAACTAAAATTATAAATACATACAAATTTAGCTTCAACAAAAAGGATTATTGATTAAGTTTGCTGATTCACACGAAACAAGCATGCCATTGGAGAGACCTATGTCCAGCAGTGGACGGGAGCAGGCTGATGATGATGATGAAGCATGAGATATAATGAAGGTGTTTATTACACTATGCTGTTGAAAAATACATACACATATGATTATAAAGTAACATTTAAACATCATAATCAAGTGGATATTCCGTGACACAAGTTGAAGTTGTATTAGAGAGCCAGCGTCCATGACACGAATGTGGCGGCTGCCGACCAGCGTTTGCTTGCCCTCGGGGACTTGCAATATTTATTCATGCATGTATACAAGCATACGACGATGTCTTTTCACACATATGTATGACACTTTTTGAGTTTAAATACCCTACAGCCTTGGAAATACACACACATATGTATGAGTACTACGCACATATGTAAATAATTCCTATGTAAATGGTTAGATAATCATATTTGTTGTTTTCCTTTAAGGCTCTCATGTATGACAGGAGTTTTTCAAGTTTCATATCCTTGTTTGTGTGTCCAACTGCCTGCGGCGTCGTAGCTTCTGTTTTGCACATTTTGATGCGGTTTTTGAAGTTGAACGCTGGACTGACCGTAATCGTTATTAAGTCAGCTTTTTTTTATAGTAACTTCCTAGTGTAAATGTTAAACAATAATTTATGCCAGATATATCTAATTATGAAATAAATAAAAATTCCATCATGTTCAGATATTCTCCGAATTTATAAACAATAGATTTTAAATGAGGGAAAATCGATATTACAATTCTAATTTTCCCTGTATCTACTATATAAGAATAACAATAATACGAGTCAAGCGAATTTAAAAAAAATCGATTTTAATATTACGTCCAATTGAAAAGTTCCCCGGAGCCCAAGCGTAAGCATAGGGGGAAGGGAGGGAAACGGGATATAGCATTCTGAATGCAAACGCGCTACCCTTACATAATATGATAAGACATACTAAGGGCGACTATTTTCTTTCTATTAAAGCTGCCTCGTTGGTCGAGTGGTTGCAAGCGCAACTGCTGATCGACTGGTCTTGGGTCGAATACTATTGGATTTTTCTAACTTAGATTTTCTAGTAGTGGTTCGGGGTCTGACTGGTTACCATAATAATCCATTGGGACGTAGACATAACTGATGGAACGCAGGAGCGTTCTACACTCCTCTGTCTACCCCTTCAGGAATTACAGACGTTATGTTGCATTTTAAAATAATGCTTATTCAGTATAGATACAATTGCTTAGGTAATATGAACAACAGCAGAAATTATTATAGTCCTAACATAGTGTGGAATTTGCATGTATGTATGTATGTTTTTACCGCACATGTACAAGTGATGTCGGAAATGAACTTCCTTCGCTACGCATTTCTCGTTGAAACCACATGAGATTTTAATAGACGGGATACATTAGTATCTGTCAAAGCTTAAAATGCATTTGAAAGTCTACTTTTCTATCAAATAGACGTAATTAACATCAGCTGATTTGTCTGTTTATTTTTCACTTTTATTGTACTAAGTAAATGTATCCTTTCTCGCAATATTATTCCCAAGATTCTCACGTAATATTTTGAAACTTCAGGTGGAACGAAAAGGCTGAATATCTATGAAAATAAAATACTATTAGAAATGTTGGATGATTTAATGCTAATTGTCCCTAATTTAAAGCTGGACATGAATAATTTTTTGCAGAACAACGAACATGTGACATGAGATAATCTTCACATTATTGGTTTATGAGAGGGTGACGAATATAGAAGACATGTATGCGTCAGGTCTGTAAGGAATTAGATATTTAACGCTCGGTGCTCACTGTCTATCTCTTAAATGAACCGGTGTGACGATATAAATAATACTTCTATACCGTAATCTAATAATACTTCTGTTTCTCCCTTATAATGGAAAGTAATTTGATATCATCGCTATCGCTTTGTCGTGTCGAGATACCTTATAGCTGATGAGGAAATAGGGGACGATTCGCGTGGAGTTTGCGATGTCATATTCTACCCCAATGGGTGGGTAGTAATTGTTTGCTAAAACGGAGACGGTTTGCATAATCCAGGGAGTTATCTTTTATCATAATTTATTCATTCGAAAATATATTTATGAAAGCAATAGAAGCATGCTAGATATTTAAAGATAGAGATATTTCGGCCCTGTCCTGTCTGCCTACTTTATGAAGGATCTGGCGTGATGTTATGATATTTATTGTTATTAATTCATATCGTTTATACAATAACATTAAGCTTTTATGTAATGTTATGATAAAATGAAAAAATTTAGGTAACTACATATGTATTTATGTAATATGGTCTTCCAGAAAATCTACGAGTATATAATAATGTACTTATGAGTTATGTATGAAATATATTTTATTAATTAGCTCACTATTTCAGGGTTTGGTTTAAAAATTGTGTCAAGTGGCTGGCATTCGTTCTCAAGATACAAGCTCCGTACTAAATTTCAGTAAAATATCTTTAGCTTTTCTGAAGTGAAAAAGCAATAGATATATAAAATAGGTTCTAAATTTATGTTAGTAATAAAATATATATACAGTTTGTATATAAAGCATAGTTTGAGTAACAATATCAATTAATAATAGAGTTTGTTTTTTTTTTATTTAGAAAAAACAACAGACTGCCAGTACAATGCCAGTGCCATTTTTGTATTAACGCACCAGAGGCTTGAGGCTCGTCGTCATGATGATCGTCAACCCGTCGAAGTTCAGTTTCATTTTGTAATATGTTTGTTGTAAGGTTCCGCGTTGTCTCGCTACATGATTTAGTTGTGTTTAGCGCAATGCGGTAAAGAAAACCGAATAAAGTGTGTTCGGTAACCTCGACTGTAACTTTGTTATGATAATGTCATGGCTACACGTGTGTTCATTCTCTGGCTTCCAGGCATACGCCTACGTTAAAATACACCTTTTCGCTCATTGACCATTTACTTGTCACTCACTGTAAGTACTTATGGATTTCTTATACTCTACATGTATTTAAATAATATAATTTCATACCTGTAATCCTCCAAAGCGGTAGGTAGAGGAGTGTAGTACACACCTATGATTCACCTGCTATGATATACGTTCCATAATGTTCCGTTAGTGAGATTACTGCCACAATGTATTGCTTGAATTATCCAGGGTATTAGATCTTATTTATTCATGTACGAAGAGAATGACGAATGTTGAAAAAGCACTTCCAGCCTACAACGATAGAGATATACGATTGGTGCTTCATGATTACGACGTAAGGAACTTGGACAGACAGTTTAATAATAATAATGCAGAACCTATGTTAATAGAAACAGTGAAAAGTTGATGATGGATGTAGACGATATTTTTTTAACAGTTGCGTAACATTTACAGTGGAAAAACCCTCAATTTTATACTGAGTAACAAGTAAACACGCAAACACGTCTTGTGGTAAACAGTATTGAAATTAGATATCGCTAAGATAGCAAGAGAAATCCGTTATTGGCTTTGACGGAAAAGCGTTTTACGGTTGGCGATTTCCCACTGTTGCGAAACATAAAACTTCGATTGATTTATTCTTCGCGGGCATCAATTAAAGTGGACTGAGTATGGTTTTCTAAATATACCGATGGTAGTTTTTTAATCTTATTACAGTTCCATTGTTAAACACGGGTCTCCGCTCTGAATAAGGTTAAGGTCCGGGTTAAGGCCTTAGTCCCAGGCTGGTCTAAGCAGCCCAGTGCGGGTTAGCAAACTTCATATGCCTTAGAATATTGCTAATAGCAATGCTCACTGTTTTATAACTCATGTTGCGTGGCTACACAGGTGTTTTCAGTCATTTTCGGTAAGTAATTCGGGGCGCCTCATGTTCTACTTTCCGAAAAAAGTAGGTATTACTGCGTTAAATAACAATCGTTATTCAACACGAAAAAAAACCATACAGAGCTTATAATGATGGATTTAGCTTCTAAAGTTTTATGTAGCATTTCTCATTACAAAGTTTTTGAAATTGCTAGAGTTTTTCTGAAGCGCCCTAACTGTGTTTTCATGCATCTACGCCGACCTCTACGCCGCGCTACGAAAGCTACGAATTAATTAACATTGCAATGAAAAGTTCCGCTTAAATTTTGTTATTATCGTTATATCAGGTTCCTTACATGTAGGCAGAGAGTCCAATATCTCTATGCTTATAGGCTTGATGTAAATAAAATACTAATAATCGACCCATTTATCATTCCGCTGTTGGAATGTGGGTCTCCTCTCACGTGACAGGCTTGAGGTGCTTCTTCTAAATTCATAGTTCTCTTAAGCTGTATTATTATCATTTTATGTAATTTGAGTTGTTGTCAAACTTTTCATCATCAGCCGCTTCCATCCGCTACTGATATATATAGCGGTGGGCTTTTTTGTCCGACTGCCCTCCAGCCACTTTGCGTATATCATCACTCTATACACAATGTGGACGTCATATATTCCATTGGCTCCGTCTGTCTGTCGGTTAATGCGGTTTGGTTTTAAAAAATAAGTAGGGTTTTTCATGAATTATAAATATATGAAGTATTTATAAAAAAAATATATGTATGATGATAAATTTAGATACGATCGGGAAAAAATCATACATATACATACGAGTATATATCGCTCTTGAGTTTGATCACCCCTAATAAATTATTACGTTTAAATATAACATAGGATAACATCACGCCTTCATATCCTCGAAGATATAAGCTGAAGAGTGTCGTACAACCCCACGTCTCATAAATGTATACAACGTTTTGTATTGTATTTGGTATACTTGATGTTGAATGAAAAATGATTGAATGAATGAATGAGTAGTGAATGAGTATAAAACATACAAATGTCTCGTGGCATGGCGGGTTTTGAGCTTACGGCAATTAGGGACGCATTGAAAATCAACAATTTCAGCTTACAATGCTGTGGCATACACGGAATACGTCCTTTTTCGCATGTTTTACCCTCATTTAGTTGCCATTCTATAAGATTTTTTCCTTTTTTTACAATTAACTATTACCTACAATTACCTACATATATCGTAAAAAATTTAGTAGGATTACTCTACTCTTGTTTATCCAGAAAAATGATTTTAGATTTGTTAAAAAAAACATTTTTTGATTAGCGAAAGAAAGTATTTTTGATAAATCAACGAAATAAGAAAATCTTGAGATGTAGCAACACTTATTGTTGCATACAAAAATATGTTAGAAAACTATGTACCGATACTTTGAGAGAAGTGCTCTATATTTCAAGATTATATTCCTGGGACGAAACAAAACATATGATAATACATAAGCACCGCCCCAACACTGCTTATGGTCTCAATTTATCTCCTTAATGCTCCTAAAAGCGCTTCGACCCCATATTCGTATATCTACCGAAATCTTCGTGAGGTTGATGGCTTAATATTTCTTTAGCAAGATGGCGCCCACTTGGTTCATTCAATATGTATGGGGCAGTGAAACGTCGATCGGGATAAGGAAATTTCCCATTTAGTAATTGCAGAGTTTAAGTGACAGCTCTAGGTCGGAATACGATTTTTGGGCTCGATTTTCCCAATCTTTGAGGCGATTGACTGGATTGGTGCGTTTCCGGGTGAAAGAAATCGAATCCAAGTGAATGCTGTAAGTCGTAAAACAGATCGGTACCTTTGTAGCTAATCAATTATATTATTATTGTGTTTCGATATCTACTATAACATTTAAATGTGCTTATGTACTTTTTGTAGTAGTTGGGACACATGCGTTTGTAGTGCTTGGGACACACATGTTGACATAACATATTATATCGAATTTATAATAATCTGATTACAGAATTTAATTCAGTAGTTACGAAGGGTTACAAATATATATATATGTCCTTGTACATATATGTAGCTGCGGAAAAAGCAGGAAGGAATCAGAGAAGGAAAGGAATCAGCATGATAGGAAGGAATATGAAGGAATTTGCATATTATAATACTAGTATCACTAATAGTACTAGTAGTATCAGTAATACTAGTACTGGAAACACTAGTACTATAATTACTAGACACAACATATTACCAAATTTTAAACGTGGCATATTTTGCCGCTAAAATTAGATCTCCTCTAAGACGTTTTTTGCCCATTGTCCTTACCACAGGCATACAGCTTGGCGAAAGTAGAACGCAGCTTCTCGTACCATCTAAGCATAATGGTAGTCCACAATAAATTCGACTTCTACGTAGGCGTTGTAAGTCCTTTAAAAATCCGCTTATACTGCTACGGCGTAGCACTCAACTTTATATGCAAAAAAAAATCTGGTGTGATTTGTCTATGTAATGTACGACGCTTTAAGACAATATGATTTCGACTTTACTGGAGTTCGAGCAGTGATTGAAATTAACCTGTTCAATGTTTAAATTACTAGGGTAAACGAGCTGATGGTCGTTGGGGCAGACGAGTTCTAGAAAGAATACGACGGACTGACAGGCATACTGTGGGTCGTCCACCGGCTCGTTGGACCGGTGACCTTATGTTGGCGGCTGGCAGGGGCTGGATGAGATCTGCAGAGGCTTGAGTACTGTGGCACACCTTGGAAAAGGCCTGTGTCCAGCAGTGGGACGGAAAAGGCTGACATGATGATGATGATGATGTTTACATTTAAATATTTTTCTTCTTTGCTGATGTTTGACGATTATGTATTCACTTATTGTATGATTATGTATTGACAGTGTGAATGAATTATATTTTCCTTGTCGTAAGAAAGAGACAAGCCTTCGTAGACCAGATTCCTTCGTAGATCATATATGATCTGCTTAGATAATGAGCCTAGATATGTTGGGTTATATGAAGAGTATTAGTGTTACTGAACAAAAAGACAGACTCCTGACTCCATCGGTCTTTGAAACTTCACCAAGAAAAACTGTCTATCTTGGACATTGATCTTTCAAGTTAGCAAAAGCTATTTGCATCCCCTCATTATAACGAGACAGGGGTGAATTGTAACGTAATAGGACAGGATATAAGGGCAAGGGTAAAACAAAAGCAAGGGGTGCGTCTCCCCAAACCCACCCCAGCACTTTGCCGCCGACCAGCAATAATTGCCCGTAGCCTGGACCGTGCATACTCATCGCGTGCACAGAGTTGTTCAGTTATCGGAGGTAGGATGGATTTAACAATTTCTAATCTACTAATTTATATTAAGAACGATACTTTGACGAAATTATACGGATGTCGTAAACTAAATCGTTTCTCTTTTCGTTTCACGCTAAAAATTATAAATTTTACATCGAATTGTCCATTGAAATTTTTACGCAAGCGATCCCGTAAATTTCATTTCTTCATAATTTACGCATAAGATGTTTCACATTTTAATTTAATTTGCAATTTTTGTATGTAGTAACATAATATTCATACATAATTGAATAAATAAGAGATAAGGTGTTGGTGCCATAAAAATAGTAAAAATTTAAACGTAACATCACGCCTGTAGTCCCCGAAGGGGTAGGCAAAGGAGCGTGATACACTCCCACGTTTCACCGTTTACGTTTAGGTGTTACGTTACGTTACGTGTATAATACGTGGTGAGCCTATTGCCATACACCGGGTACAATTTCAGACTCCGAGTCACTACTAGAAATTCTAAATTTAAAAAATCTAATAGCACCCGACCCGGGATTTGAACACAGAACCTCACGATCGGCAGTCGCGCTTGCAACCACTCGACCAACGGGACAGTCAAGTTTAGTAAAAGAAAGTCAGTCTCTCTTTACTAAAAGAAATGTGTTCTGTCCTGCCAATCGCGACTAAACCAACTTAGTAAAGACTGATAATGGTCAACAAGGTTACCGTATTTATATTACTAAGTATTTTAATACAAAGTATTTTAATTTCAGTCAATTTAAACGTTCACCCACTGCGTAATTACCAATCAATAAATAATTCCAAAAACAGCTAACTACTGGAGGCTGCACTGCTGGAGACAGATTTTACGATGTACGATTATTTTAATGTACGATTTATAATGTTGGGTCTATTATTATGTCAAATTTAGGTAAAAATTAATATAACGATTATCGAAACATACAGATAACTAATTATTAGTTACACCACATGAAATGTATTACAATTGACACAGACAATAATTGAACGTAAATGCGCCCTTATCCCTCAAAAGCGATTTCATCCTGGCAACATTTGATTAATAAATGAAAAAATTGGCTGATAATCAATTTAAAAAATAACAAAGGTAATTATACCGTAGATAGTTCAACAAAAGCCAAACCCACCGAGTCCAGGACACCGATAACTTTTATTTGCTGTTACGTCAACAATCTTTAGAAGGGAAGCGGTTGACGACGCGATACGATAGTGTCACAAAGAAGCTTATTTCCGCTCCAACTCGACTTATAAAGAACCACGTTACATTTCCGTCTCGTGAAGTAAAATTTAAACGATTATCAACCTTATTCCCTTGCAATAAGAAGATTAGATAACAATGTAACGGCAAAGTCGTTTAATGTAGGTGTATCGTGAAATAAAAACTAAACAAATATCACGATAAGATTTTGTAAGGGCGCGAGGTCGACATCCATTGTCGTTGTCGTATATAAATAAACGTAGTAATTGATTCATCCACCATGTTTCATGCCACCAATACCACTGTCTCTGTGAGGCACTTTAATATCCAATTGAATTAAGATTATAAAGTGGAGCTGTCAATTGTTTTATTCTTTTGAGGAACTTAATATTCTATTATTTAATAAGCATACTCTATACAACATACATACAAGTCATATATAGGTACATATATAATTATGTAAAATAAAAAAAAAATATAATTATGTACATTATGTAAATCACATAAATAGACAAGTGGCAATCTTAATTCAAAGAAATATGAAGGTAAATTAAATATAAGCTGTGGAAACAACGGAGCGATTTACAACCACTAATCACTTTTTTTTTTTTTTTTTTAATCGACCCATTAACATTCCACTGTTGGAATATGAGTCTCCTCCCATATTGAGAGGGTTCATCACTAATCACTATTCCAATTCATTAAAAAAATAATCACATCAATTTACTTACTGTTTTTGTAATATGATGTGACAAATATCGGTAAAATAATAAAGAATAATATCAGATATAAATAAAACCTGTGTTTTTAAATATGAAGCTAAATAGTTGCAAACTTAATTTATCATGACACTCATCCACGTGATTTCGAATATTTCTGCCTAGCCGTGCGTCTGCTAAATAAATCATTGCGAAACGGAAGAGTGGCAGCAAAAACCGACGTGGGGCGATAACAGCAGACAATGGCAGCTAGTGTCGCCAACAATGGTTCGTTTGTGACGATTCTTCGCATAATGGCGGGGCGCAAAACGCGGTAATTTGATAGAGGCTCTTTTATTATGAATTGTGGGCGTGTGATTGAGTTACCGGCTTAGTTCTGTACCCTCTGTGCATTGCTTCATCTATTGTGTGTATAGTTTTTCTTGATGTCCTAATTAGCTTGTACGTAGATGTTTTTGTAATGCGTATTTCTGATAGGACGGGTATCAAGAGAGTAATTAATGTACAAGAGGAACGTCAGGTCTGCAAGAATAGAGGTATTTTACACTCGCTGCTATCTTCCTACCCCGTAAGAGACCTGGTGTGATGATAATAATTTTCTGCTGTGCTTTTCAAGTGTATTTTAACGTATATGTTTCTGCAACGTTGTTCATAGTTTGAATCAAACATTAGTATAAATATTTTCTGCAAAATAATCAATTGAAGCCAAATATTAGCGCAAACTAGATCAATTGTTTCCAAATCGCGGAAAAGAGTTCATTAAGGCTTTGACGTTTATATTTTAGGAATATTAAATTTAACGGGAAATTAATTCACAGTATTGTTTGCTTTAAGCCTTTATAAAAAGTCGAGATAAAAAAGTCGATTTCTTTTATGGGGAATTTTTTTATCAATTGAGTAGATAATTTTGAAATTAAAATTATAAACAAAAATTCAACCACTTCATTGTGTTCCATGAACAAGTTCAATATCAAAAAAAAATAGGAAAAACAAAAGGCCGGTGACTGGACGAAGGGATGGCATTTAATGAAAAGTAAAAAGGGATAGCGTTAGATAGAGATGATTGAAATATTCAAAGGTTGAAATATTTTTATTTCGTTTAAAGGAATGTCGTTATCATCGTCATAAATTAATAAATCATCAAACATTTTATCATTCTACTTTTGGACACAAGTCTCTTCTCATGTCATTAGCGGGTTAGCAGAGTTAACACACATTAGAAAACATTTTGAAAACTCCAAGGTATGCACAAATTTCCTCACAACATTCCCTTCGCCTTTACAACTAGCAATATTTAAGCTTAAAATGATTTTAAAACACACTTTCTAAACGGGTGCATACCAGGTTTTAAACCCAGAATCCTCGAAGTCGGAAGCTAAAGTCTAAACTATTAACAAAAAAACATGTACATGAACATTTTTACAATAAAAAAACATCAATAAAACTTCAATAATAATAAATAATATAACGCATCTCTACATGTATTTATCTAAAATTTCAATTTGCTACACAATACGACAAACTATACAAACAAATGACCAACAAAGATGGCGCGCCGCTCTCAGCTCGTTCCATTCACGACGAAGGAACGGAGGCTTCCGCGCGGCCGAGCTCAGTCTCCGCTATTAATCGCTTTAACTGCGACAAAAACGCCCCACAAAGAGCTTATAAGCATATACGAAAACCTAATCGGATAAGCGAATAAAAGTCTCGCGTTTATACACTCTTCTGTAGCCAGTCACTTTGGGAACACGGATAGCTAGCCGTTTGAAAAGCTTCGCAGGAATTATTTTGTCTTACGCATGTGTCACGCCGCTTTCTGTAGAGATAGTCTACATTTTAATCATATATATACCACTATATACCAATATGTGGGATATATACTATATATGCTATATACTATCGTCATCCCTCCGGCCCGGTGGAATGACGATCTGCGAGAGGCTGCGGGTAGATCCTAGATGC
>DWJK01002148.1:0-15198 GCA_018248815.1 Croniades pieria auraria
TCGCTCACAAGAACTTGGCCTGTCGCAGACCACAACATAGCGAATTTTGCGTCGTGATTTGGGCCTGCACCCATACACAATTCAACTGACCCAGAAGCTGAAATGAAACGACTACAGGCAGCGTCATTCCTTCCATCGACCCGCCCTTAATGGTAAACCCTACCGGCCATCTGCTCGCCGCGGTCAGTGTACCGAATCGACCAAGGAAAATGAAACCATATTACTCGGCTTCGTTACATTTAGACGTGGTCAAAACGTTTGATTGTTTTATTGTTCCTATAGTACACTTCACGAACGCAATCGTCCGCTGCTTAGAGACTGTTCTAATACTTAAGTTTTGTCTTTTAACTGAATGAATCCGAGAAGGCCGCCGATGTAACTGTTGTGGTTAACGTGAGAGCAAACGAAGAATACACACAGTGGTATAGTCGTGCAATTGTACCGAGGGGCGGTGGTTGAAGAGGAAGGTAGGGACAAAGGCACAGAAAACTTAAATGGATGTATGACGTATTCTTTAAAAGGGAACAGTGTAAAGTGTAGAGCATAGTTCCATTATAATTAACGGCGCGTTAATATTCCATTGTATCTGCGTCTTTAAATAAACGGCAAATCTGTAGGTAAAAGATAAGCAAAAAAGCATGAACAATATAATGCAACGATACATGTGTGTGCTGACAGTTTGTGACTCTGACTGCTACTTCATCATGTATAATGTGTACATTCGCCTCTGTGCAAGTTTCTAAATATTTGAATAAGGAAGTGCCTAACTTACTTTTCTCAACACGTTTTTATTCTCTGACGTGTCGATAGGGACTGGGTGACGCTAGAATATCATGATATTGAATATTGCACTGTATTATACCTGTACATGATATTAAATGAGTATAACTTCAAAAAACCATCATTTATTCATGTTAATATTGTATCGACTATGTGGTTCGTATTTTCTTTGACAGGGTTAATAACTGCGTCAGTTTTGTACGATGATTTTGTGAAGCTTCGTCACGTTAGTAAATGCCATGACCAGTTAAGGACTACACGAGGCGACGGAGGCGGGGTGCGCAAGGTGTGCACTTACTGTGAGGCGGCACGGGCCCGTTGGCCTTGGGCGCGTCCCGGTCGTGCGGCGCGGCCTGCTCCTTATGCTGCGCGTGCTTCTCGTCGGAGCGGTGACGGTCGCGCGGCTCGCGGACGCGCTGGGGCTGCGGCGCCGCGGCCGTGATAAAGGCGGGCATGGCGGCCGCTACGGACGCTCTTGTGGTAGCGGACAGCAAGTGTGTGGACAGCGACGTGGGCGCGGCCGGTTCCGCCGGCTTTTCAACCTCGTCCTGGAGCGGCGGCGGCTTGCTCTTGCTCTGCTTGGCCTGCTTGGCGGTACCGCTGGGCGCGCTCTTGTTCGTATCGACCACAACCGGCGTGGTCTGGCTCTGCGTGAGCTGCTCGCTGCCCTTGAGCGCGCCCTTGGCGTTGGTCGTGATGGGCACCTTGGGCACGATTACCGGACTGTTCGATATGGCGGACACGACCGGCGTGTCGGTCGATTCGGCGGCGTCGGGCGGCGGCCCCGGCGTTTTACTTTCGTTATTAATATTTAATATATCAGACTTTACTATATTATTATTAATGGAAGTGCTAGTGTTCATTGGTGGTTGCTGGACGACGTTGGCCGCAGGCGCGACAGACTGCTCAGAGCTCTTACTGGTGACGAAGCTGATTTTGGCGGTTTCGCATGCGGTGGGCTGATTGGCCACCTCGTGCACCAGCCGCGTGAACTCGGAGATGCTGTGCGCTGCGGACTCCTGTAGAATGACACCACGGTACTACAATGTTAGAATATGTAGTCACGGGCCCTCTGACGCTTATTCTCCTACCATTATGATCAAATCTCGAACAAATCAAATATTAAAGTTTTAATAATTCTCTCGTTCATTTCACGATAAAATGAACAGTTATAGTACGAAACGGCCCAAAATAAATCTTACTTATCATACGTTAACAAACAGTTGACGCAAAACAAGAGGCACATAGAACCGTAGTAATATATTAGGTCCTTATATATAAAATTAGCGTTTTAACAAACTGGCCACTTTCATCTCAATTATCTAGGGTTCGGTTTGGAATTCCAAATTCAAATAAATTTCAAATTTAGGCTCGTGTACTCGTGTATTTATGTTTCGAATTTCGTGTATTAATTTGTGTTTCCGCCATTTAATTTTTCTTTGACTTCGTTCTGATCACAAGATCGAAAACTTGAAAAATCGAGTTATTTACGAATATGAGTTCAAACGCAGCACCAACGCTGCAGAAACAGCTCGAAGGATTAATGATGTGTATGTGGAAGCTACTGTAAAAAAAAAGAAGGTACGCTTTTGGTTCCAACGTTTTCGTTCTGGAAATTTTTAGCTTCAGAACTAACTCCGTGGTCGGCCGGAGGGCCTTGTTGACAAAGAAGAGTAAAAGGTGATCGTGGAAGCGGATCCATCCCGCACCACTTCAGAGCTAGCTGAGTTCGTTGTGAGTGACAAAACAATTTTAATTCACTTCAAACAAATTGGAAAAGTAGAAAAGCTCGATAAATGAATACTGCATGCATTAAGTAAAGCATACCAACAAACACGCATTGAGCGCTGCGTCACATTACTCAACTGTTACAATAACGAGGGAATTTTGAATCGTTACTTGTGATGAAAAGTGGATCCTGTACGACAATCGAAAACGCTCATTACAATGGTTGAATCCAGTTGAACCGGCCAAATTCTGTCCCAAGCGAAAGTTGACTCAGAAAAAGTACTGGTGAGCGTTTGGTGGTCTACTACTGGTGTCATATACTACAGCTTTCTAAGATCTGGCCAAACGATTACTGCAGAAGTGTACTGTCAACAATAGGAAATCATGATGGAAAAGCTAGCCGTTATACAACCGAGACTAGTTAATTTGCTCAAGCCCACTGCTGCTTCACGACAAGGCCAGACTGCGTACTTCAAGACAGACGATTACTAAATTAGGAGAGCTGCGGTTGGAATGTCTCCGACACCAAAAAAAAAAAAAAATGTTTCTAAGGTGTGTGAAGTCCGCCAACCCGCACTTGGCCGGCGTGGAGGACTACGGCCTTAACCCTCTCAATATGGGAGGAGACTCATATTCCAACAGTGGAATGCAATGGGTCGATTAAAAAAAAAAAAAAAGTCTTCGCAAACGTTGCCTTGGCGTGCAGAGAGTGATGACGTAGAAGTACATCCGGTCTATAAGGCTTTACGTCAAATTAAACCACTGGATTGCAAATTTCTCATCACCACTAGACTGCAAAGCCTTAGTCACCGCCGACGTGTAGTTCGTCTGGTAGTGTTTTACAAAATACACTTTGGCGAGGGTGTGCAAAAACTACACGAATTAATTCCCTCAGCTACTTTTCTCCACCAAATATGTGGACGCACGGCAGTTTACCATCCTTATCTGGTGGACAATCCAATGGCCAAAACGAAACGGTTTGGTTCCACCTTTCTTATCTAGACGGTCAAGGAGTGGAACAATCTGTCGGCGTCTGTATTTCCGGACACATACAACCTAGAACTCTTCAAAACAAGAGTGAATATGCTATTCCTAGGTATGCGTGCTCCATCTTAAGATGCATCCACGCTTTCTATCAGGCGGGATCGCGGCCAAACGCTAGCCTATCACATGATAAAAAAAAACATAATGAACAAACTCTACGTTGGTCAGAAAGTGATATTTATATTTATATTGTCAACTCCAGATCTTAGATTTTTTTTAAGTTACGAAGATATGTAACCGAAGTACGTAACTGTAACTGGAGTCTTCGTTACTGCAGAGTTCCACATTTAACAAGGCCGTTTAGAACCAGCAGGCCTCGTTACGTCATAACTTTAACTTCACATGTCTCCCTCGGCCATGATTATGGTACGTTCTAGAACATTATAGTACTCGCGAGAACACTGCCTCTTCAAGTGACAGGGCTACGTCATGTTTATGATATAAAAATTATTGTTTTGTTTACTGAATTTTTTGTACTATGTAAAAATAATTGTTTGACAGTTTCGACCTGAAGTATTGTTTTCCGGTCTCATTTTTGTATGAGTAACTAACAGCTGATTTTCACGAGCTTTTCGTGAATCGATAACAAGTTAGGCAGTCGCTTTTATTTACTGTTGGGAGATAGAAAAATTATATATAATAACGATTAAAATTAAAGGAAAGTCGTTAAACTTCGTCGCAATATTAATATATTTGGCAACAGATTAGCAAGTAATGCATATTTCGGGCAATTAACCTGGAATTCACTTGGAAAATAGAATTAAAAAATCTTTAATTGGTATAAAGTAAATAGTATAAAGTAAATAGTATAAAGTTAGAATTATGTATCTTATGTTGTAACATATAACCAACTTAGGATCCACCCACACATCAAAACATCAAGTTCTTGCATTTATTCCCAAGTTTAAATAAGAAAGCCTTCATATACACACATTCAATTTTAGTCTCGACAAAGACAAACGCAAGAAACCGAAGTTTTAAGGGTAATTTACGAGACATTCTGTATATTTTTATCGTTTCTTTTTCCCCGTTTATCTCGGGATCGGTGTCGACGCACAATAACTTTTTATCTCGGAAATATTTTACTCAATATCAGTTGAATTAAGCATTTTCTTATTTGAAAGGAGTATAAAATGAACAGGTCTCTGCAGGAATTGTTACTGTCCATGAACATCTCTTAAATCTATTATACCTCTATACACATACAGGGTCTTACTAAACCCTCCAGCTAGGCGGAGTGAAGATACACGCAGAGTGGCTGGCAGCGGTTAGATTCGGAGAGCTTAAGATCGAGCACAGTGGCGTGTCGTTGGAGAGGCTTATGTCCAGCAGTGAACGGGAGTAGGCTGATGATGATGATGACATATACAGGAGGAATAAAATCTTACAATGTCTCTTAAGATTTATCATAGTGTCACTGTTTTCGAATTTATTATAATTAGCTGTATTTTATAATTAACTATAATTGTCTATTATTTTATTAATTATGATGTAAAAATCGTTATTACTTTTATTCTATTATTATTTCGATCAGATCGGATCTGTTGGAGGACTGATGTCTTCAATTTGTAGAGTAAAAAGTACTTAGTTAATGGTAAGATGAGCACTGGTTAGAAAAAGAATAATATTTTTTATTGGGCTTTTTATCATCCCACTGCTAGAACATACATATGTATGTATATACGAGTAGGTCTCCTCTCAGAATGAGAAAGATTGGGTTGAAGAACGTGATAATTAGTGAGTATGAAGTGGTTATAGGGTTCTGGCAAGACAATTGTTATGCTAAGACTTATGTTCCTATATTAGTCTACGCAGCATAAGTTAAACTGCAATAGGACAAGTCAGCGTTTGTCCTATTAGAAATTTGTCAATGATCGTTCTAAAAACCGTCATGCTCGCCTCTAGCATACGCTTTGCTCAGCAACGACAACCGTAAGACCGAAATACGTATAAGCGTTTTTCATATATCTTTTTCAGACTTTTTCACAAATTTCAATGAAGTTGTCGACAGTTACGGATGCCTAGTTATTCATTTAACTTCTCTAGTTTTCTCAAGCTCTCGACTTTATACGTATTTAACGGCTTCGCGTCCGCCAATATCTGTAAGATTAGCACAGGTATCTACCATTGCTTAGTATTTAATTTTCTTCGCACTTTATTCCTCGTAATATAAGAAAAAACGTAACATCGCGCCTGTAATTTCTGAAGAGATAGGCAAAGAAGTATAATACACTCCCATGTTTCACCAGTTACGTTTACGTCCCATGGAATAGGTGGTAAGCCTACTGCCATACATCGGGCAGAGAGCCAGACTCAGAGTTACTACTAGAAATTCTAAATTAGAAAAATCTAATAGTGCCTGACCCAGGATTTGAACCCAGAACCTACCGATCGGCAGTCGCGCTTGCAACCATTCCACCCACGAAGCAGTCAAGGCCGGCAGTTTTTCTATCGTACTTTATTAAAAAGCACAAATCTGTTTCTTTATTACTGAACGAAAAAAGTACAAGCCGATTCTCAGAACATTGTTGATTCAGAGAACCAAATATACAGACGGAAACGAATGCCTCTAAATTTAAACTTAGTCAACAACGGAATGATTTGCTTCTGAAAATACAGCTCGGTGACAGACTAAGAGGAGAGGATGGGTTTTTTGTGAGAAATTCGTAAAATAAATATTTTTCGTATTCTCCTTCCTGTTGACTGGGGGATCAGTGTCATTTCATTTTAATTCCCGAGTCTTTTATTTAACATCGGTTTACTTTTGAGATTACTTCCCGGTGTCTGCTTTCCGTGAGCATTTTTTTATTTATTGCCGCGGAAGTTTATTTTTCATAGGGAAAAATTTGCTCTGGAGAAAATTGCATGTGGGAATAATTGTCTTAATTTAAAGATAGCCTAGCGTGATGATATAATAACAATCACATATTAACCGATATGACACGATTTTCACGAAAAACTTTGACAAATCAGAGAGTCTTGTTTTCCTCTTGAGTACGATGGGCCTCGTAAACGAGATGTAGTTGGTAGCCAGATACAATCTTTGCAAGTTCTATGAGTAATAAGGAACATTCCACAGACCGAAAGCCCACCGAATGCGATGAAATAATAGCGAGAGTGAAGTGACTGGAATGAAGGCAACACGAAAGCTTTAGACCTGACCTTTCTTTAGGACGTCTCTGATATGGCTGAAATATCCAACTTTAAGGAATGTAGACGCGTCCAGAAATCTAAGCCAAGAGCATAGCAAATAGAAACCTAAGTATTTTCTTGTCCCTATGAGGACGAGGCGTGACAATATTAATGTATGTAGGAATAAATGTCATCCAACTCGCACTTAGATAATACCTAACCTTCAAGCCGAGATCCAACATTGAAACGACAAATGAATTGATGATGACCATGAGAAATAAATGTAACATAATATACATTAACATTAAATCTAATTATAAAAAGGATACGTAACATCACGCCTGTGATCCCTGAAGGGGTAGGCAGAGGAGTGTAGTACACTCCCATGTTTCGCCAGTTACGTTTAAGTCCCATGGAATAGGTGGTGAGCCTATTGCCATAGACCGGGCGCTAATCTAGACTCCGAGTCACTGCTATAAATTCTAAATTAGAAAATTCCCGTAGTACCCGACCCGGGATTTGAACCCAGGACCTCCTGTTCGGCAGATGCGCTTGCAACCACTCGACCAACGAGGCAATCAATCAAAAATCGAATTATACGTAATATTTTAAATATATTCATAATAATTATAGAATAGCTATCGCTTCGCAACTAGACTGCGGCTTGTACCTAATTACTGCAAAAATCGCCGAGGCGCTAAAACGGCAGCGTAAGCCCTAATCGCAGATACCAGGCTCGCATAAAAAGTAACGGCCCATACACTTGCCCAAGCTTTCGAAGCTTTCCTTGCGAACTTTGTAAAACTGCAGGTAATTATTTAAACAACATTTACGAAAAGACGGAATGGGTTGAAATTTACGACTAATAGTGATGAAAAAATACGAAATGACACAGTCGATAGCCTAGTGGCTTACAATTCAGCCTCTCACTGCAGCAGTTCTTGGGTTCAAATATATGGCGCGCACCTCTTAACAAAACGACCTGCCCGTGGAATAAAATTCCATAAGAACATGTGACCAACACACTTTTTCCTTATTTTTTAGACTATTTAGATCTATATTTTATGGTAGTGAAACAAAAATTTTAATAAATAAAAAAAAATTTTAAGCTTTTGTTTTCCTCCCATAAAATATAAGTCTAAACAGTCTGAAAAATATAGAAAAACTACGATGGTCTCATGTAGTTAAGGAACTTTATTCTATGGGCACATCGGAAAAAGTGCGTTTGAATATTCATTATCTCTTGATATAACGGTGAAGAAAAACATCATGAGGAAACCTGCACACCTTAGAATTTATAAAAAAGAAAAAAATTCTAAGGTGTGTGAAGTCTGCCAACCCGCACTTGGCCAGCATGGCGGACTACGGCCTTAGCCCTCTCGATATGAGAGGAGACCCATATTCCAACAGTGGAATGATAAATGGGTCGATTATTATAACGATGAAGAACCTACACACCTTATTGTTGACAAATAAACGTCTTTAAGCCGTGTGAAATCTGCTAACCCGCACTTGGCCAGCGTGGCAGACTATGGCCTCAACAATCACGCACTGAGAGGAGACCCGTGTTCCAGGGGAATAACAGAAGGGTAGAGAAAAAGAGATTCCTTTAATCTATTTTCATGTAACTAGTTGGGATATTATTGGCTTTTGTAAGTTTTCAGATTGAAAATTTATAAAGATGAGCCGAAAGCCTTTTATTCATAGTTATCAAGATGTTAATTTATACGCTTTCTATACCTAGGCTGGCCCGTTGGTGCGGTGTTGAGGGGGTCGTGGGTTCCATTCCTACCCAGAATAAATATTATTATGATGAGCACAATTTGTTTTGTTTTTGAGCGTAAAAATATCTACATAAGTATGTATTTATATGTATATATGTCATTTATTAACCGTCTGGTTATCATAACACAAGCGCTCTTGATGGTTTCTTTGGGATCAATTGGCCGTGTGTGGGGATGTCCCCAGCTATTATTTTTATCGTAAGATATTTCTATATAAAAACTTATCGATATTAGAGTTAGCTTTAAACTCTTAATTACGAAATACTTAATAACAGGCCGACGGATTTAATACTGTAATTATTTATCAATATAAAATTTACTTTAGTTTTTATTCCTTATGATTAAAAATGTAACGGCTTAACTCACGTACGTTTTTCGGGATGGCCCGCCTAGTTTCGGACCTGTACGAGGTCCTTCCTCACGTGTTCCCGCCGCTTGCAGCGAGGTCGCGACGGAGATTCTACGTACGTACGTAGAGTCTTAAGACTTAACTCATGTACGAAAAACGTACGTGAGTTAAGCCGTTACAATTTTAATCACGTGTATAAATACTCATGAAACATTTAATAGTAACATATATTCCTTACCTTTATAAACTACAAAGTTTAATAAAAGTCGTGTCATCGTCTATTCCAGGCATGTATTGCCTTAATAAAACCGGTTTCAAGTCTTACCAGGAAATTCCTCCCATTCCAATGTTTCGGCTGCGCGAAATAATGTGAAACAGTACTTCTAGACCCTTACAGAACTCAAGAATACACTGGAATTTTAATTCGTTGAAGTCTGGTATATTTTATCTGTATTTGACAGGATGGAAGAACATCTATGTCAATATTTCTCATGATACTACGTCTTCACTGTCATCATCAGCCACTGCTAGACATAGGACTTCCGTAATGAACGCCATATTATCTGGATCCTTGGTTATTCTATCCGGTTTCTGTCTACAGCCTTTCGTATATCGTCAACCCACATAGCTGGAGGATGTCTTACCCTGTTGCCCAGCCCCAGCCTATGTACATACATACAAGAAATGTTCTAAAGTAGACTGCAGATGCTGTGAATAAAAAAAAAATGGAGGAACTTCACTTTAATGAAATCTGTATTACCTTATGAATAAAGTCCATTAGTAAAACTTCCATTTTATGACTCGTATGTAATTTAAAGGTCCTCTTGTAAAATTTCTGTTTATATGTAATTTATACTTGAACTATTTTGACTGCCTCGTTGGTCGAGTGGTAGCAAGTTCAAATCCCGGGTCGGGTACTATTGGATTTTTCTAATTTAGAATTTCTAGTAGTGACACGGAGTCTGGATTTATGCCCGGTGTATGACAATAGGCCCACCACCTATTCCATGTGACTTAAACGTAACTGGTGAAACGTGAGGAGTTCTACACTCCTCTGCCTACCCCTTCGGGGATTACAGGCGTGATTTTGCTTTTTTATGTTACGTTTATGTAATTTGTAACTAAAGTCCACTTGTAAAACTTCAATTTCTGGACGAGTACATTCACAAAATTCCTTATAAACTTCCTCCAACTGCTTCCTCATTTCCTTTCTAACAATACAGAATAGTTTTGCGCATTCAAATACAATACGGGCTGACGAAATTGGAAATCTTTCCAATTCCGTCAGTTCTCATGCAAATGCATTTCATTCATAGCGCTTTCAGTACACTCGGGTCGGGACAAACTTTTAAATGTCGTCTCTGGTTGGGATGTTCAGAAAAAGGCATGTTTTAATGGATGTACCTACTTGTAAAATACTAGTCGTTAAACACTCCTTGAAACTTAGTAATAACTAGAAGATTTTATCCTTCTCTTTGCTCCTGATTTAAAAAGTTGCCAGTCAATTTTTTTCTTGGCTCTAGCTATTTATATTATAAGTTTCATTAAAATTGATTCAGCAGTTTTGACGGCGACACATATCATACAGACATGGACATGAACTCATACGGTTAATTTCGTATTTATAATGTTAAAATATAAATCTACACAACTATGCGTATGAATAAAATTAAAGTATCTATTTTTAATATCAATCAAAATATATTTGGTACATACATACATATAACAAAAACGCAACTTTGAAATTTTTTCCCTGTCTGTTTTAAGTAATTTACGAAATGTCTAAACGGCATTTAGACGGCTCTTTCACTGGCAGATAGCTAATGTTATGAGGAGTAACTTTGTATTTAAAAAAAATTTTTGGGTCTCGAACAAAAAAATCAAAACTTATAAAAATGCAGTATGGTTGGATAGCTTTTAAATAAAAAACCACTCCCGCGCGAAAGAAGCCAAGGGCACAGTTAGTCAAAAATAAAGATATACATAGATATTAAAAAATTATTAGGACTCATTAATCATTCTGTTTTCTAAGAAATATGAATTGGGAATCTTCAAAACGAGGGTGACAGGCCTTTCTTATGGACATATGGTCCAACACAAGACACATTATTATCATCCGTAAAGATTGGAATCCCTGCCCGAAACATCTATCACATAATAAAAAAATCTAGATTTTATGTTTGGCTATTAAAAGCCTACCTACTTAGATTCTAAATTTAAAATCTCTATACATGAATACCATATGACGGTGAATGAATTCTAAAACTGGCCGGTGTTTTAAACAAATCGGCTAATAAATATAAAAAAAAAACAAAAACGTCAAATGACAACTTTTAATTTTGTTTTGTCGACTCCTGCTACTAAAGTAAACGCTTTTAATACGTATAAAATATCGAGCCAAATTCTATATGGAGAAATTTTATCAAGTCTCTCTTTGAGTTTGGAAAACTTGGCAATCTTGCAGCACACGAACACGAGCTTAATATTCCGAATGAACCCGGAAAAACTTTTATGTTCCTGGCCTGTATTTATAAAATACACAGCCTCTGTATGTTATTGCTGTACACACAAAGAGATGCGAGAAGTGAATTATTATTATTCCACCGTCCGCCAGGTCGCTATACCTTAAGCAAAGAGTGTGGAGAATCTAATATCTCTTTATATGTAGATCTGACGTTCTTCTTCTTACATTACTCTATTCATTGTCTCTTCTCCATTTATTATTATCTGTTTCATAATATATATTTACGAAGACTCAGGTTTTTTAAGTTCTATACGGATATTAAAGATAAAGGACATCGCTGAGTGTGTTTTGGTTTAGCTTTTAACCTCAAATGACAGGAGTTCGAGGTTTGAATCCATTAATCTAACACCACAAAGTTATGTGCCGGCTTCAAATTAAATATCAGTGGGAGAAACAATAGAGAGAAACATAAGAAACTAATTTTCTAAGGCTCTCTAATTCTCTGTTACAGAAGAGATCGCAATAAAGGAAAATCGGTAACCAGGTCATTGGTAGCGAACGTCGAAGTAGCTAGAAATATTTCGGGAGTGGCATCCTTTGTCAACCACATTTGCTTAGTGAGAGGCTTAATAAAATTTAGTAATAATAATAATATAATTTATAATATTTTCATATCGTATCTCTTTACATGAGACAAGAACCTAATGATTAAATTACATAGATCGTATAAGATGTTAGCTTAAATAGCCGCCATCTTTACATACGAGTACGTCAACATCTAGTATATTTGCTAATGTATTACTAACTTCCAAGGTAAGCTCTCTTTGAAGAACTCTACATTGTAGAGTTCCATATCTCTCGGTAGAAAGCAATTCCGTACTGTTTTATTTCCTTAGAAAGTAAATATGCGATAGCTGATTATAAAAGAATAAAAAATGAAAAAAGAGAGCAAATCGAGTGATGAATGTAGAAAGAAGCACGTGAGGTCTGCAAGGAAAGAGATATTTGGTGATTGGTGCTTTCTGCTAATCCCGTAAACATCAGACGTGATGATCTAATAATAATAATAAATGCACAGTGCATAGTTGGCACTTGGCCAGCGTTGAAGTCTATGACCTTACTCCTTCTCATTCTGAGAGGAAACAAATGTTCAGCAGTGAAACGATAAAAGAGCTGATGATGATCTCAATATTGTTAATGCGATGGCAACTCTGTAAGTTTGTGAAAGTTCATTCCTTGAAATAACTGAAACGTTGTTTGCGTTAGAAATAAAAACAATTAAACCTTAACAAACGGACAGTATTTAAATAATTCTGTACAAAAAACGTTAAAGCACATAAAATGCAATAAATCCACGCGAACGAAGTCGCAGGCTCCACTAGTATAAGTATATGACATAACAAGTATTAAACTACAAAAAAATATATTTTTTTTAAAACATAAAGCTTTAGCCAAATCAAAAGTCCCACGAAGCAATGTTTTTAAACTCGAAAACTGCATTTCAGCGATACAAAATATATTATTTGCTTTCCTGTCTCTTAGGAATAAGCATCTTTGTTTTGTTTCGGGGACAGTTTTGACAATTTCCTGAAAGTATTAAACTTCGGGTTTCGCTCCTACGGGCGAGCGGGTTGACTGTTGTGTTGAAAGTTTTTATATTTTTATGAATATTCAAAAGATTTGCGAGGAACTTTTCACGAAAGGGGATTTTCAGGACATTACGACAAAAGGGAGGAAAGTTTTTAGCAAAGATCGCAAGGGATCATAGGAATAGTACTTGCTAAAGTGAAAATTTAAGTTATATATTGAAGTTGATTAACTATCGTCGAACTTTGTCGGCGGTTTTTATGATACCTGTAATTTACCTTAAAAAGAGGCTAATAGCCCCATTTGACATTCCACTAAAGAAGATGATAGAACTGTATCCAGAAGATATCATTCGAATTTTAAAACACTAAATATCATGTTATGTGTACTTTCTGACATATAGCATAATTTATATATTAAACCAAATGAAATATTTATTCCTTGTATAACATTATCTTGGTTAATGGGTCGATAAAAAAAAAAAAAAAAAAAAAAAACATCTTGAATCCTTGTAGTTATTATTTGTTATCCGTGATCTCTGCCTACCCTGTAAGAGAAAATACTAATTAAAGTAAACAAAAAAAAAATCCATAATCGATTCCTTAGAAATACGACTTCAAAGCTTGTTAACGAAAAGTATAGGAATTTTACACTTATATACTTATAAAATAAAAATCAAAGGCTGGATTTTTTGTTCTCAGGGAATCTTATCCCCTCACGCCTTTACCAGACGAAGTTGGTGGCGGAGTCATTACTGAGGGTCCTCTGCTCCTGCTCGCCATGTGGACACCCAAAGGCCACGGACTCATCACTGTCAAGGACTACGACATTTACTACCGGCCAGCGCCCAGATCCTCCACCGGTTACCGAGTCACGGACACTGGAATTCCCGGAACAATACACAATGGAGTTCCAGATTGGCTCTATGAAGGTTAGTAAAAGTTGACTTTTAGAAATGTTCTGGAGTACATCAGAATCATCAATCCCATTATTGTTCCATTGATCGACTCAGGTTTTCTCTTTGAACAAAAAAAAATAATAGTCGACCCATTTGTTATTCCACTGTTGGAATATGGGTCTCCCCTCATATTGAGAGGGTTAAGAACATAGTCTGCCACGCTGACTAAATGCGGGTTGGCAGACTTCACACACCTTAGAATTTTTTTTTTTTAATTCTAAGGTGTGCAGGTTTCCTCACGATGTTTTCCTTCACCGTTAGCATCTACTGTCCTGAATAAGTGTGTATAAGTAAACATAAAATGTATTGCAGATTACCATTACCATTACCATTCGTTTGTTCCAATCGTCATTTACAAAGATTTTCAAAAAATGTATTTGATCAGCATTTCTAACATTTTCACATGTTTCTATAGATTCACGTTCACATGGAATAGAAATATTCGCTGTTTAAATCTATTCATACACCAATATATCTACAACAAAGATCATAACGAACCAAAGGCAGTCATTATAAGACTTTTCTCTTCGAAATCGGATAAGATTCAAAAGAGTATAAGAATTTACATTTTACCGATATTTCGTAGTCCATACAATTAGTTCAATAAAATATTCGTTTCTTAATACAGTTATAAATATAAAACCATTTTGACACAACAACTACAAATAGCCTCATAAAGTTTTCATGCAAGCAAAATCCTCGCGGAACTCAAAGGGGAAGATAAATATGAACTGACACTGCAGTAAGCCGCTTTAACTAGATTAAAGCAGTGGGACTGAAGCGCGCGTCAGACCGCGGGCAGCAAGCGAGTAACAGCAAACGAATATATCGGAACGAGCAGTGATTGGAGTAATAACTTTTTGTAGTTATCGTACCTATAGCTTTTTCTTATGTCCCTGATGCAAGCATATTTCTGTAAAGCAATAGAATTATTCAATCGATTCAATCAAATGTAATAAAATACTATGGTTTTTTTATTTAACGCTCTCATAGTCGCACCTGCCAATAAATATTACAGGCAATTTGTTGCACTGACTATAAAAGCTAGCGATACTCATTTGAATTTACCTAAAATCACATTTTTATTCGCGAAGCCACTTAAAACAGATTTACTGAGAATTCGTTTAAAAATAACATTAGATTCACATATATATCTTCACGCCCAGTTCCTTACGCGGTAGGCAGAAAGCACGAAGTGAAGAAAGAACTAGATTTGCAGACCTGCCGAGTTTCTTCCACTTTCATTATTGGATTTCTTTACGTAACATCACGCTTTTAACCCCCGAAGAGATAGCCAGAGGAGTGTAGTACACTCCCACGTTTCACCAGTTACGTTTAAGTCCCATGGAATAGGTGGTGAGCCTATTGCCAT
>DWJK01002149.1:0-15198 GCA_018248815.1 Croniades pieria auraria
AGCTCAGTGGTGTGCTATTGGAGAGGCCTATGTCCAGCAGTGGACGGAAATAGGCTGATAATGATGATGATGATGAATAGTCGTGTATCAGTCATCTGACCACGTAGTATCTCAGGGTCCATCAGTAGTCCACGGGCCATTGTTTAAGAACCACTGCTATAGAAGATGATACTGTACCGGTTTTGAGGTCGTAGTTAAACAGTCAATGTAAGGATCATCTCACGATACGATCAAAACGAAATATTTATTGCGTGTTGCAATTCTTTATGCGATCCTCAGATATCGATCTTGCGACATTAATCACGTGTGTCGCAATACTGACAGTACTGATGTTATTATTTATAGATAACGAAAACTAATAACTGTTTCGTTTTAATTGCTATTTATATGGGAAGGTCAATTGCATATTTATAGCTATGAGTTTTGGAGTTATTATCGATTTCCAAGGGAAATACGAAGATCGATTATGTGTGTGCGTGTGTGCCAACATGACAAAGTGCGTTAGTTCTAATGTGTTTGTGTGTGTGTATGAATTTGTAATAAAATTTATCGTTTTTAAATTATTAGCTTGACCACTTAATGAATATTCTAACTTACACTAATAATACGTCCAATAATGTTATTTAGGGGGGCTATTAACCTGTCATTATTTTTACAAATAATAGGAACAACGCAATTAATGGAAATCGGAAAATAATAAACCATTTTAAAAATATCTACATCAATAACGTTAAGGGTTGTTTGTCGTTGAAAATACGAATCGTTCTTAAAAATATAATAATACTAGAACATTCTTTTGACCGTTACGTTAACTACTGAGTTTACTTAATAATTTAACTCAAGTGTAATGTTCGGTTAACTAATTGAAGGGTGATTGTTATTTAACTATTTATAGCTTCGTTGGTCGAGTTGTTGCAAAGCGCGACTGTCGATCGGGAGGTCCTGGATTCGAATCCCGGGTCGCGTATTATTGAATTTTTCTAATTTAGAATTTCTAGTAGTGACTCGGAGTCTGGAACTGTGCCTGGTGTATTGCAATAGACTCGCAATTTATTCCATGCGATTTAAACGTAACTGGTAAACGTGGGAGTGTATTACACTCCTCTGCCTACCCCTTCGGGGATTACAGGCGTGATGGTACTTTTTCTTTATTTAACTAACTTTGGATACTTTAATGATCCAAATCGTTACAGTAATTTCACAAGTAATTATTATTATTGTGATTACCGAAATTAGCGAGTCTGTATTTTTTTGATCGGTAATTTGTCGGCCTCATACATATATTGAGTATTAAAAATAAATATTAGCCTGCCAACTTGCACTTGATCAACGTGGCGGGCTATGACCTTTATCCTCTTCTTACCATACCACTATTGGATATGGGTGTGTTCTTACCGTGAGAAGGATTAAAGCTTCAATCCATACGAGTTGATAGGAGAGTCCGAAAGTCTCTTAACCGGCGTGCGAGTATCAAGAGAGTGATAATTGTAAAAGAAACACATTAGGTCTGTAAAGAGATATTTGGCACTCGGCGCTCTCTATCTATCTCTATTTATTTTACGTTTGTCTATCTCTATTTATTTTACGTTTGTCTAAACAACACAATCCGAACAGTATTTTATGACATATAGCGCCATTTTATTATCAGCAATAATAATTGTTGAGGATCGAAGTTACTTCTGGTTCTTTAACTTATTTTATTGTTTATAATAGACAATATTTCTAGGGATATCGGGGGCGCGGAGGGGGGGGGGGGGGAAGATGGTACAATTTACATCCTCTTTGGATCCGTAATGTAGTGTACTCGCGGTCGCGCCAGCATAAAAGGAAAGAGATATTTAAAATGGCGACGACTTGTCAAATGGTTCAGTGTTGTCAGATCAAGATGAACCATAGATTATAATGCGTTAACAATAATAATTATTTATTATGTTATCACCGATAAATTATTAATTTTTAACATACTTAAAAATTGTGTGCTAGAAGTTTCATTTTATATGTGAAGTCATATCTTACGGAGGTCCTTTGTCATATGAAAACTAGAACAGCTGGTGTAGCCGGCAAGCTACATATTTTTCCTGGTATTTAAAAAGCGTGTTATTTTAATATTATTGTAGAATTAAGTTGCTTGTATCATTTGGCGTTAACCCTTCTCTTTCTGAGAGAAGACGCGTGTCCAGCAGTGAGAAGATAAAAGGGTTGATGATGATAATCTTTTCTAATGTACCCTCCCTTTTTAGTCCTATACATTTTATTTTTACATAGCTGGTGTGCTTCTTCTACATTCATCCCTCTCTTGATACATTAATAACATTGCGAGTATCAAAGATGGACCGTTTTCTTGTATATATTTATTAATGAAATATTACTTTTCATGTAATTTATCTGATATTGAATACACACAGTGCTCAGTACATATTGGTCTACAACGACATACATTAAACTACTAATACTAGAGTATCAGTTAGTGGGCCAGTGGTTAAGAATTCGGCCTCTCATTCCGGGGTTGCTGGGTTCAAATCCATGGCACACACCTGTTTACAAAAAGTGCGTTTTAAGTTTAAATATCACTTGCTAACGGTGAAGGAAAAACATCCTAAGGAAACCTGCACACTTTAGAATTTATAAAAAAAAGGCTGAAGGTGTGTGAAGTCTGCCAGCCCGCACTTGGCCAGCATCGCAGACTATTGCCTTAACCCTCTCATTGTGAAAGGAGACCCATATTCCATCAGTGGAATGATAAATGGGCCGATTATTATTATTATAGATATATTATACGTAGATTAGGGGAGTCAGCCAAAAATGGGTCCATCGAAAAAAAAGAGAAAGCAAATGAGGCTACCTATCTCTCTGTGTCTTTTTACTCGCGCACGCACCAGTAGCGTTAACGTGAGTCATGCGTCAGTAGTGAGATAGAGAGAGATAGGAATAGTTTCTCTTTTTCTAACCGTCGGACGTTGCCGTACTGGCAGTCGTATGTCTTCCCTACTCTATATACATATAATATCTCTATGGTAGTTAGTGAAGAATGGTTCTGTTATCGGTTGCTCAGCAACCAGATAGTTGAAAACTAACACTAGATATTCACTTAAGTGCTGGAACACCTCATTCTTATTAGCATTTACGTAATTCAGCACTTGCATACGGAATATTCAAGCCGTAGGTAAAAATATTAGCGCCCGTTGCATAGCAACTAGCATTTTATAGAACAAAAAGCCTATCACTACATTTTCCTTTGTAACATATGCAATGCTTGTATAATCAAGACAGTAGCTTTCGTTTTCTAACCACGAGCGGTTTAAATTTGCACAAGAATTATTTTTTTGTCATGTATACATAAACAGCGACATACTCGTATGATTCTGGATGACAAATATAACGATATATGCAATGTTCAATGTATTATAATCATTGCGAATGCGTCGTATTGACGTAACTGTTACTAATCGTTAATAAGCAGTCTTGACCTTTGTGAATCTTAATACGTTACTCGTATTGGAGCCACTTTACGATTTAGTACTTAGTGTTAAAGTAATTATTAATAATGATGCTTCTAATGTATGTACTGGCCTGTTGGTCCCGTTGCTGGCGACCTTGACTACTGAATGGGGTTCGATTCGAGTCTAGGACAAAATTAATATGTGTGTGTGAGCACGAGTGTTTGCTGTGTCTGGGTGTAAAATTTCATTAGTACGTATATAGAATGCGTAGTGAATCAGCACTTCGATTGCTATAAGACAGGCTTCATCTATTTTGGATTCAGGCGTCCCTGCATCATTGTCGTGAAAAATTACTCTTTAGTTTTAAAACGTGACTAAAAATATTTTAAGTGTTTTGCTATGTTAAATATGACTGTCCCGATGTGGATGCGGGATGTCGAGTGGATGCGGGATAACTCGGTCCTTGGGCCGAGTAAAGTATTTGGGTTTACAATTTTGAATTCCACTTTGTATCATGGCATCTGTATTTACATCGGTGTGTGGCAATAGACTCACTCAGCATATTCACCAGCTTTGTTATATGGTCCATGGATTTGTAACTTGCGAATCGTGAGAGTGTACTACACCACTCTGCTTACCCCACCGGGAAGGTAGAAGTGTGATGTTATGTAAAATGATATTAAGACAAAATATTATAATATTGTATATTATAGCTCCGTCTGTGATGAGCTTTATACACGTGGTGAAGAATTGCATTAGCTTGTTCCAGTACAAATTGTCACTGAATCACTGAATTCGTAATGTAGCGTAAATGCATTGCACTCTATCGATCGTCGGCGCGCGAACTTGACCTTTGGTACCTTGAAACATTACCGACTCTACATTCAATTTGAACACACTCGCTCCTCAATGAATCATAGACAGCACTTACCTAGTGCTTGTCTTCAAAGATATGCGAACAGATGCAATATTCATGTGATTTTAATAACGTAAAACCGTAACCTCACGCCTGTAAGCCCCATGAAGAGGTGGGCAGAGGAGGGTATATTCCAACGTTTCATCAGTTATGTTTCCGCCCCACTATGGATTAGGGGGTGCGTTTCTTACCATGAAACGGACACAACTCCAAATTCCGAACCATTACTAGAAATTCCAAGTAAGAAAAACTTAAGTTATCTGACCCGGGGGTCGAACCCAGGATCTCGTGATGATGACCTCCACCAACGAGGCTGCCAGGCATGTTAAATACTACACGGAATAATTATATCAGTAAAGATAGAGATATTGACACTCCGTGCATACCCCGTAAGAGGTCTGGCGTAAGAGGGCTGGTGACGGACCTAATTTGAATAGGAACCACATTCCGCAGAAAGTATTACAACATTTTATTACACATCTATATAAGTTATCTCAAAAGATCTGATCTAACTCTTTATCTTAACACACGACCTTCAGTGCTGTGCCAATGCGAAGATAAACTCTGACAAAGGCTATTGTCAACTAAATTACCGCCAGTCTAATAGCACCTTGACTCACGTACTCATGTTACTCAACTTGTTAGTGTCTACCGCATCCTAATTTGTGTCACCTTGTGATTATGTACATGCGAATGAAAATGCTCTATCTATATATAAATATGTGAAGACAAATATTCGTAACCCCTTTTAAAAAAAATTGGGCTCCCGGAAAAGTGTAACGCTCAATTTTCACTAGGGGAGGGTCGAAGCGAAGCGTTGCGACTTGCGCTTACAATTTGTTACCATCTTGAGTTGTAAAACCATTAACTAACGTATAAACATAAATGTTTAAATTTTCATTTTATGCGAATAAGATCCCTTTAACCATTAACCTCTTTATAGGTTCTTTCTGAGATGGAGCACGCATGCCTAGGAAATGCCTATTCATACGTGCTTTGAAGAGCCCTAGATTATATGAGTTCGGAAACACAGACGCTGGCAATGTTTTGCTCCTTGGTGGTGTGGATAAAATGTGGAAACAAATCATTTCATTCTGGCATTTGGGATATGTACCAATATCTACCTAAGTGTGGGTTAGCCTTTATCTAACCTCTTTATTCACTGACAGCAAATCAAGAGCCCTTCGAAGTATTCTTTCGAGTCGCTATTTTAAGTTATAATACAAGTTTAAGGTCATAAAAATGCATGTATGGTACTAGAAGAATATATCCGCAGTCAATGCATTGCCGATCTACTTCTATACACACTTCAACCTCTTTGTTTAACAATACTTCTATTGTAGTATCAAGAGTCATCTTCCTATAGCGACTTATTGTGTGACAAAGTTCACAAACTCTAGTAAAAGTATTGTTCGGGTGAAATAACAAAAAATAAAAACTTCTAACTCTTGTGACCCATACAGACCACAGATGTACAGTTATTATGAAATGTTATAAAATATAAATAAATCTGTCATCGAGACCCTCTTTGACAGTAACTTGTGACCATTTAGGAATGTCGCGTAGTAAAATATAGGCAGGTTGTAAATCAGACGAAATAGATGTTAATTAGGACCTCCTTTGGTCTAATTAGGCTGTTGACATTTAATTATTCCAAAATGCCGTTACAATTTGATAGTAACCTTTGCGCTATTTTATTGATGACTCGTTATACATCAATCGAAATATTCATGAAAATGTCAAAATAAATTTTGATGTATCTGGTCTACATTTGAGGGTTAATCGTGCGATTATTGTGGAATTTTTAATTGAGGAAGGTTAACTGCCACATTTACATGGACACCTGTCACCTACATATATCACAATCTTGATGTGATCTCTATAAATCTACGGCGCATCGATTTTCTGACAGCAAATCAAAATCGATGATCTATTCGATTATCGTGATCTTTACTAAACGATGATAAAATCGATGCATTTAAATTGGATCATTTTTTAAATGTTACTCTGATATTGTTTTAAATTTTATTAAATCGTAAAATTTACCAAATCACCGTGGTTATAAATATTTTGCGATATCGAAGGTCTTCTCTATTATCTATGGAATACGAATTAAGGAGCTACAGACACTAGATAATCTGTCTAATTTGAATCGCTTATCTTAAGTGCTCCATGCACAGTATCGGCTCTAGTGAATCATAGATTCGGACGGTAATAATCTTTATAATTCATTACAAGATAAAATGTGCCTGTCCATAATCAATGTGACTTTTGTGAATATTTTTATACCTGATTCATAAAACTGTGCCCTGGCTTAACTCACTCATGTTTTTCTTCACGAGCTCCCGCCGAACGAATCAGAGGTCGCGGCGGACACTGATATTCTCTCTAAGTACTTCGATTATGATCTGAGAATTAATTTAAGTGTCCTAGGGCTGCTTTATCCTCTCATAAGCACTATATTACTTGTTTAATGGTTATTATAAATTTATTGATGATATAAGGAAGTAATTTATTAATCAGATCAGTTTTGAAGTCCAGTTGTTTAATGATGCGGTCACATATTTGGCAAATATATCAAAAACTGTTATGTATTTATGTGACTTATTGAGCAGAATGATCAAAATACCGCGCAGATACCTTGTACTAATTCAATGTATTTTAACTAATTCCTAATGAATTAGTTAAAATAGATTGATAGCTTTTAAAATGTTAAGCTTTGCGGTGATGTCTTCTAGTCATTGGAAATTTATTTAACGTTTAGCAATACTCGTTTTTCGTAGTTTTAAAATAAAAATTTTTTCAAATAGACATGTAAAAGTTGTAAAAAATTTTATTGCTATTATTATTACTCATAATTTAGTAGACATGTATACATTAAGTATTGTGGTATTATATGATGTGACAAAGAAATGGTTTAGAGATTTAAAACGCGATTATGTAAAGAGTGATAATTTCCGTTATTAATTGAAGAGAAATGAATATGAATATATAAATGATAAGAAGTATGTCAGTTTCGTTAGGTTTTTTTAAAGATACAATTAGTCTATTTATTTTTACAATGATAATAAAACTTTTATCCTAACGTAACATCACGCCTGTAATCCCCAAAGGGGAGGCAGAGGAGTGTAGTACACCCCCACGTTTCACCAGTTACGTTTAAGTCCCATAATTGAATAGGGTGAGCCTATTGCTATACACCGGGCACACATCCAGATTCCAAGTCACTCTAGAAATTCTAAATTAGTAAAATCCAATAGTACCCCACTCGGGATTTGAACCCAGAACCTCCCGATTGGCAGTCGCGCTTGCAATCACTCGTCCAACGAGGCAGTCAACTTTTATCCTACATAAAATAATATAAGTCGCACTACTGCGGAAATTAAAATGCTGTCTTGAAATTCCCAGTAGTAGCACTAAATCTGGATTGTCTGGTGACGGTTCACCCCATATTTTGTGGGACGTGTAACTCAGCGGTGAAAATGGGAGTTGAACGCTCCTGTGGCTAGCCCATCGGACAAATGTAGTATCGATGTTATGAAATTTGCTTTTTCGAACTTGTGAAATTTACCGTTAGGGATGTTTGGCTAGCTAAACTATAAATACTCATGTCCTGCGGGTTCATTATCTCAGCAAGATGTGTGAGTCTACAAGCACTTCAGCTGGCGCTCGTCCAGTGCGCTGTTTATTTTCTGACATAAACGTTAGAGCTGAATAAAGCTCGCAATGGTCCAACCCCATAGCAAAATTTTACGGCCAAATATTTATTGTCCTGATATCATGCCAGATATTAATCTTTGATAACTGTTATTAGCAGGAAGTGACAGTATTTTTACCACGCTTGTTTATAAAGATAGACAGATTGTTGGGCGAGTTTGGTTGGTTGCCAAGCGCGACTGCTGATCGAGATATCCTGGGTTCGAATCCCGTGTCGAGCACAATTGGATTATTCTAACTTAGATTTTTTAGTATAAATTTCTAGTAGTGGCTCGAAGTCTGGGGCTGTGCCCGGTGAATCGCAATAGGCTATTCATTACATCACCTATTCAATTGTGGAGCGTAAACGTAAGTGACGAAACGTGGGATTGTACGACACTCCTCTGCCTACCTCTTCGGCGATTACAGGTGTGAAGTTACGTTTATATTTTATGTGTATATTAAACCTATTTTGAAGTAAATAATAAAGCTACGAAAATTAACTATGACTACAAAAATGAGTACATACTAGAACGACGAAGTCACCATTGGTGGTCTAGTTTACTTAAGCTATAAACAAATGTCTTCTCACTATGCTCGTTTATTGCAAACAGTGACATCTATTGAGAAAGAAAACAGTTACTCAAAATCATAACTTGTAAAGATAAAAACACTTTTCTTGAACGCTATTTTATTAATAAAAGGAGAACTATTCAATTAATGCGTTTAGAACACCAATAGAAATTTTGGTCCAGCATTATATGGTCACTGTCGCCCATAGATGTAGGTCAGATCTCTAATAATATCTAGGTGTAAGTTGCAGGTATAGTCGCATTCTGATAGGAAACCCGTGTCTTCGATTGTATGATAAACAGGTTGATTGTAAAGTAGACGATTCCAATTTTAAAATTCTCGAACAGGTTAAAATAATCGAACTAGCAGAACTTTTTAAACGACGATTTTCCTGCAAGAGAGTCGCTACGCACCAAGCATTCGCTTAAACTATAGCCTAGAAGGATTAGATTAGTAACAAATAGTGTCAAGCCTTCAAAATATAACGTTTTGTTACACAAAATTATTAACATTTGATCCAGGAATATACCTAATAATAATAAAAATAATAATCAACCTATTAACATTCCACTGTCGAGAGGATTAAGGTCGTAGTCCGCCACGTTGGCAGACTTCACACACCTTAGAATTTTTTTTTTACAAATTCTAAGGCATGCAGGTTTTCTCACGATGTTTTCCTTCACCGTTAGCAAGTTACATTTAAATTTAAAATGCACTTTTGTAAAGAGGTGCTCGCCATGGATTTGAACCCAGCACCCCCGGAGTGAGAGGCTGAATTATTAACCACTAGGCTTTCACTGCTTGATCCAGGAATATATGCCACATAAATAAATTAAAATTAATTCACAATGAAATTATATATCTCAATTCATAATAGAGCTGTTATAAAATTATAAAAAAATTCGATTTGTATGCAATAGATAAATTTTAATGGTTGATAAAATCGCTCAAATCAGTTTATTATCTGATACGATTCATGATTTTTGTAACAAGCAAAAAAAGTATATTTTTACACAAATCATTCTTGAATAATTTATTGTCAATAGACCGCGTTAAGGGTATCTATACAAACCAAAATAATCATTTTTATAGAATAGATTTGAATCGTACTTTTTAAAAACCCTTTGCGTGTACTGTACAAATTGTATTGTCTCTATTTTTTCCAATTAAATTCAATTAATCGAAGGTTTTATGAATACGTGCAGTCTCGACTACCTTAATTTATTCACGTGACAATTAACACTTGATAAACTGAGTGCGATGTGTATGTGTGCATTTCCAATGAACATAACTTCTCACACCGACACGCAAGCAATTGGTGCATTATCGTAGTTGGCCCTGATCCAACCCCTGTAAGCGTCGAATCTTTTGACAGGACGATTTATGTATATACGTGATTTAAAGAAGGGGCTGATAAAACTGCTTTAAATGAGTCCTTAATTACTTGCCTTCGAAGTCCAAAAATACTATTTTATTTTTCTGTTATTTGTCTTCTAAATATTCCAGCAGTTGTTACATATGCATATATAAAATTTTTATTATATTTTTTAATTTGTTATTGAAATTAACGCTAGATTATAATATAATTAAATTGGAATATAAAAAAATTTATTGAAATTCGTTTAAAATTAAAATAAAGTGAACAATAAATTACGCATATTCATAGTTTAAAAAATTCTAAATGTTCATATTATGCTAACATTACCTGTCTACACACATAGGTACAGATAATAGATAAATTCGTGAAGACTTGTATTGATTTCTCTACGCCTGAAGCCTGGCAGCTTTTGTCCTACGCGAAACGTCAAAATTAATATCATTGATTCATGAAGGCGTCACATATTCATTTATTGGTATTTTTGAACAAAAGGAAAAGTTTGATATTTCGTTCCAAATAATGGAAGGATATTCCAGTTCTGGTAGTAATATTTCGTTGGATAGCTTGGAATCGGAATTCAAAAAGAAATCAGCTATGAAAAAGAAGGTTTCGGAGGAGAATGTCGATACAATACTTGTCCCGTTTTACGAAAAAGATGTCCTTATAAAAGTACCAAAGGGTAAAAAATCAAAATGCAAGGATGAAGATAATAAGAATATTAAGATTAACGACAAATTCAAAAAGGATTCCGTGGCGCTTAACAGTTATTTAGTTAATAGAGACGTGAACAAACTAAAGCGTACATCCTATTTGGAAATGTTTCGTAAACAATTTGCTCCAATGCAAATTGATTCTAAGAAACCTGGAAATGAAATAAGATCAATTTCTCCTGAATTTGGCGATACAGAAAGGGGAAGCTTCGTGGAAGAAACTAATAATCCTGACACTGAGTTTTTTAATACAGAATCATATAATGAAATCTATTACGCAAAACTTATTAATGAAGAACTCAACAGTTATCGGGAACCATCTTACGATGAACAATTAAAATTAACTAGTGAGATAAGAAGTAAGTCACCCGATGACTTTGATTATAATGATCTAAAAAGTATTTCAGATCTTTCGCAACCCCGTCGTCGTGTCAGGCGGGCGACAGTGCAACCAATTCAAAACGTACAGCTTGGAGGTCTTGGGCCTGATATGGAAAATATTAAGCCAAGGCTAGATAGAGCTCGAAGCTTACAAAGATATTCAGAAAAAGTAAGGATGGAAAATAGGGTAAAAATTTATAAAAAATCAGTACAAGAAGAAATCGAGAAAAAAGCACAGTTAACAATGAGGCAACAAAAATCGGCTAAGGCAAATGAACGGAAAGGTAATGCAAATTCCTATTTAATGAACAAAAATGTGGAAAACAAACAATCTCAGTTTGTTAGGAGAATATGTAACCCTAAATCCAAGTCCGCTAACGTACAAAGATCGATAGAAAAAGAAGAAGAAAAAAAAGAAAGTTTAGATGTAAAAAATAGTCAAAAGAATATTGACACCAGTCAGTATAAAAAAGTATCGGACTCAAAAGCAGAAATCAATAAAAGGGCCAAGTCTAGTGGCAAGAGTAAAAGTAATAATGAGGCAGATATCAAACGATTAGCTGTAGACGTTCCCATTCCTCCAGTACATATAAGTTTTCTGGTCAATATGGGAGGGATGAGACCTTCTAGCGCTTTAAGAACATTAGAAGCAAAACACAAGATGTATCAAGAAAAAGTAAAGGCGTTCACCGTGAACCAGGACAATGATAGAGACAATAATTAACGAGTTTTATAAATTTATTATTTTGTGATAATTTATTTTGTTTATTATTACGAGATGTAACGTAATATGTGTAGTGTTAAACATACTATATCCTATATTCGTCAATAATTTAATAAATCTTAGAATATAATGAACCATATTTTTTATTTACATATTAGTATAGCTGAAGGCTTTAGTGTTTGCTCACATAACTTAGAGATCATCGTTGTTGAGGTACATAGGTATTTTTAACGATATATTTTGATAGTAGTTTTAAAATTAACGTACATTTTAAAGTATGTGACATACAATGTATAAAGTAGCTGGTCAATTTAGACAGTTATTGAGACGGGGCGAAAAGAGAAAGTAGGGTGCCCAGATTCGTTCATTAATTACGGCATAACTTGATTACCTGTTTATCATATGAGCGAAAATACTTCCGCATATTATAATTGGTCACATCAAGTGCTTATATATTAGGCCCTTACATATGAAATTAGCGTTTTATACGGAGAAAATAAAACGGAAAAAAATGTATGAAATTATATATGTACCTACTTATTGTTTATCTAAAATTGTGTGACATTCAAACCTGTATTGATTCTCACTAGACAGATAAGATGAGAACTGATTTACTTTTTCCATTTCTAAAGCCGATTAAAGTATGTATGTTACGGTCTTAACTTATGTGTGTTCTTTTCGAGATTGCCCAACTACTTTCGAACCTATCCGAGGCCCTTTTTCATGAGCTCTTGCTTATCCAAGCGAGGTCGTTTATTATACATATAATAATCTACACATTCACAAAGCATTTAACAGTCAATTTATAAACCCGTCGATTTTATGTCTGATTATCTGTTTGATAAAAAAAGGTTTTTATGTTAGCATTATATTTTTAACCTGTTTCTTGAAACAACAGGAATTTTTGTTGGATGAAGAATTAACAGTGGTGTGAATCTAAGCCATAAGAATATAAATATACGTATTTAGCTTGGAGCAACAAGTTTTCTGAAAAAATATGATTTAAAACTTTAATGATTTGATTATGATTATAGTTATTAGTGAAATAGTAAATTACCATTTGGGGCAGACTGTTTTCGTGAGCTACTTTCACAAGTATCTTTTTAACGATGTTTCAAGATGTCTATACGTCGATGTTATTGTATCAGTGATACATAGCGACACGCTTTTAAAATCAATCCGTGGTTGATTACTTTCTAGTGATCTGGTACGTGTGGGTAACAGTCGATAGGGAAATATGCTGGAATTGTGGACGTAAAAAGTTATACAAATTTTAAAAGTAAATATACCCACTCAAACCGACTTCGGCAGAATTTTGGAAACATCGTCGCTGTTAAAGATGATTAACCATAGTTTAAATACTTCATGACATCAATAGCAAAAAATAAATCGTAAACCGAACAAAAACCACCGAAGATGTTAAATGTATTTTCCAAACATATTTATATTGACTTACTAATAATGCCTTGTACTCACAATAAGTTTTGTGTGGAACAAAAATACTGGCTGGTAGGTATTTGTAATCGTTTTTTAATTACCGTAAATTATAAATAAAAAATGCAACTGTAGGTAGGTGAAAAACGAGTTGTTCAGAAGTCACGGCCACAATCGTTAGTTCCATCATAGTGTCGACAGTTCGTTACCGATATTTTTGTATCCTTGAATAACAAACAAAAAATGATTAGAAATATGTTTGGTTAAGAATAATACAATATGATCAGTATGATGAACACAATATTTGAATATTGTAAGGCTCCATTATTGAGTGATAAAATAAAGGCATTAAATAAAGGAATAGGGTTGTAACTGCGAATGCAACACTAATTGTTTTATGTCTTGTAATCATTTCACGGCCTTACCCCTCTCAATATGGGAGGAGACTCATATTCCAACAGTGGAATGTTAATGGGTCGATAAAAAAAAACAAAAAAAAAGAAAAAAAATCATTTCACGACCTCCGATAACATTATTCGCGACCTATCTAGAAGAAAATATGTCCATTATAGAGAAGTCAAATACATCTGCTAGATTCCGATATTTATATCGCTGCGTATAAAAATTACGCTTATTTTCTAAACCAAAATATAACTCATCAGTTAAAAATAAGACAGTGTTGAGATCCGGTTCGACAGCGGAGAAAGTTGCCATGTTCCACTAGCCACGTGTTATGTTATTAACGAAAATGATAGTGACGGTCATTTTGTGATCGCATATTATTATATAATTACGCCAGGTCCTTCCCTTACGGGTATACAGAGGGCACCTAGTGCTTAATATCTCAATACGTACAGACCTGACGTGCGTCTTCTACATTCGTCGCTTGCTTCCTTCCCGTGCACCGATCTCGATGACTTCTGACTTTCCCATGAATTAGAATTATAAGGATTATAAGAATAGAATTAAAGGAACAGAATTATAAGAAGATAATTATAAGGACATAATTATAAGAATAGAATTATAAGAATTGTTCTAATGAATACCTACATTGAAATATTTGTTCAACTGAAAACCAGTTTTTGTGAGGAGACATGCACACTGGAGAACTTTATGGAGAACTCTAAAGTTCTGCATTAAGTTCTCGAAGGCGTGTGAAGTATGCAGACGCGAACTTGGCCGGCATGGCCAAGTGCACGTCTATGGCCTTAATCGTTCTTATTCTCAAAGGAAGCTCATGTCCAACACTGGAAGGATAAGTTACGTCTTGTTACAGACATATTACAACATTTTTGACTTGTAAATACATCTATTAATCCAAGTATCTTTTAAAATGTTAGTATTACTTTTATTACCTACTTAATGTCTACTTTCTTTTCAACTAATACTTAAAGTGTTTGTAATTACTGCAAGAGCACTGCAAATCACAATATATTCAAGAGCCATTCAAGAGAATGGCTCTTGAATATATTGTGATTTGTGAATAACTCACTACATACTCGGAAACGATTCATTGTGCTGTACAGGGCACGCTCACAGATTATTTAGTGTATAGTTCTTATACTAGTATATTTAATCATCTGTTTTAGTCATTGAGTCTACATTTTCATTGAGTCTACATTACAAAGAACTAGTATACGAATTGTATGTACACAAATACAGCACTTATTGTCTGGTCATGACTGTCCCAATACCTAATAATTTGGTGCTTGGCTATCCTAACACAAGACATGAATGAATACACCTCTAACTCAGGTTATCCCTTCATATATATTGTGATGTATTTTCACTAGCGGCTATTAAAGAGCCATCTGTTAACAGTCTGAGATTAACGAGTCTGTTAAAAGGTATAAAATTATAAATATAACATCGCGCCTGTATTTCGCCGAAAGCGTAGGCAGAGAAATGTAGTATACTCCTACGTTTCACTAGTTACGTTATAAGTT
>DWJK01002150.1:0-15198 GCA_018248815.1 Croniades pieria auraria
TAGTACACTTACTTGTATAGGACGAGAGACGATTGTGAAGAACAAAAATAACTTCAGCAGTTTGAGACCTAAATTCTAAAACGTCCTTAAGATTTAGTATCCCATGTACTAACAATAAATAAAAACTTAGTTTTCAAACGGTTCCAGACCTGATTTGACGATTATAAGAAGATGTCTCTGTCTTGCAGTGGACTTATGAAGGCTGATTAATGGATGAGCAAAGAAATTAAATATTTATCACCATAATCTTTTCAACACTACAAAATACTACAAAAATACCAGAGGAGCTTTAATATGCACATACTTGAACTGAAGAACATAAATTCACATGTACTCGTATTTTATTTACTTTTACCGAACGGTTCGTTCCATAAATATTCCAATCGGAACAAATGAGGGCTGGCACATGTTATTCATGTTAGACTTCCACACATATTTAAACATTACCCTTAAAAGTTCAAAGTGCATAGAAATCTGTGCATAAATAAGCTGTACGCATATTTAAATATAGAACGTCTTAAACTTGTTACAATTAAATTATACGTATGATAAAATGTATTAAAACAAATAGACGCATTTCTTAAAATATAATTATTACTGTACGGCTGTTTTTATTGCAAGGTGCGCAGGTTTCCTCACGATATTTCCCTTCACCGTTAGCAAGAGATATTTAAACTGAAAATGCACTTTTTGTAAAAAGATGCAAGCCATGGATTTGAAACAAACAACCATCATTCATTTAGGTAATTATTTCTCCATATAGATAATTACAAAAGTTAAATATATTTCTAAATTTAATAATACCATTATATTCATACGGCTTAACGATATCAAACATCATTTAAAATACATACTAGGCAAGAGCCGCTGAGGACGTGGCCTAAGCCACAAATTGAACAATTTATAACCGGGGGGCCGGCAGACTTTTATTGGCACTTACACCATTTAATTGCCATCGGACGAATTAAATCGGAATCGCGGTGTCTATTACACGTAATAACGTTACGCAAACATATGTTCGGGCGTCCGGTTACGGCGTTATTAATAGACGTAAGAACGTTTTGTTTTCGATCCGTTCGGCTATCCGGAATAAAGTGTGCCTATTCGTCTTCCGGCGCCCGAAAGTACTCGATTTATTTGTTTTTGGTTTATCAGTTTAGTGGGTGAACCTTTTACGTGTGCCGGGATGTAATGTGAATGAGGTGCGTGCTCTCGAGCTTCGGCAGTTCAACGGTGAAAAATATTTTATCCATCTGTTTGATCTGTAACGCAATAATGCGTGCGTGTAGTTTACGTTAGACTGCAATTGCGATATGATTAATTATCTGGTTGGGAATTGTTAGTATGCATTGTATGTTTAATGCAATATTGATATCAAAGTATGTACTTACAATTACTTAGGTTAGCGACTATATTTTTACTACCCATATATTAACTTATGTCACATTTTTAGGTACCCACTATTTTAATGGCATACGTACAACGATACATCCAGTAGTCTCATCCCAATATCCATCCTAGAAAATTACCACAAATTTTATCGCTGTAACACTAAAAGATTCTCAACGCTTAAAACAGCACGCTTACTTAACAGAAAACTGAGCTAATTTAATACATTAACGGAAAGTTTCAATCGATTAAAAAAAGCGTATTGATTGCAGACTAATTCATAATGGAAGCCGAATAGTGGACGTAAGCCGGACGCGCATTGCTCGCATTATGCAAAACGACCGCGCACACACAGCGGCCGCGCCGAAAAACGTACCGAAACAGGCACGTATGCTAAACAGTGTCGGCTCGCAGACTTTACATTAAAAATTACCAGCTCGCCGATCCGTCGATAGAACAACTCCCGCCCATCGACGGCTCTACGTAAAACTGAATAGTTTATAAACGAATAGATAAACTCGAGGTATTTTTTTATCAGTCCAGTGTAATACCGATTCTGGACGTCACACTACATAATAAATTTAAAACGCACTGACCATTGTCCAAAAAGGGTAACGTATGTGATATTTCCATATTTTTTTGTCTGTCTCTTATCTACAACCATTTCTCGTAGACGTAAACGTATTTTCTATCTGCCGATGCCATAAGGGACCTGACGCGATTCGATAATAATAATAATAATCCCCCTAGATATTTAATTTGAATGCAATATAAGCATACGAAATAGTCGTTACGCTAAATCATTGATTACACATTGCATACTCAAATAAATATACATAGATTAAACGTAACGAACTCTTAGATTTCTCTAAAGGTTTGAAAAGAGCACGAATCATACTGTTTGATAAAGAACATTATAATTATTTTATAGCTTTCACATCATTCTTTAAAATAACCATATCACTACAAAATGTTTCACGAGTTTTCATATAACGTACATATTTAAATTATGTGAGTGAGTTATCCCCGCAATCGCAACATGGTCAGTCCAGCTATCCCGAAAAACACATGTGAGTTAATGCAGCACCTAATTTATTACTGTTATTGTAACCTTTACAGCCACAGATCGTATAACTAATCGACTACATTATGTTGAGGTCTTTGAAGACCAGCATAATATCTACATAGACCAGAACACCTACTTAAAAGTCGCGTCAAATGTAAAAACATTCAATCATAAGTCTAGACTCCGTGGGCACTCATTAAAATCAATTATCCTATTCATTACCGTTATTTCGAACCGACTAAAAGAACCATACTCGTCATTCTTCACGTCGCAGTTCGTTTGTTCCAACGAATATAAAACACCCTGTATTTGCAAACGATATGTAGAGTTTTAAACTTTTTTAATTTGGATCCCCGTCTCGGTCGTTTTCGAGTGGGGATGAAAGATTAATGCAAACATTGTACACGGTACGGGCAAACTAGGCGAAGCCTTTCATTTGCAAATATTATCAATTTTGTCAGTCAATCAAAGTTAAAATGTTTTTTGGAAGTTGCCTGTGCTTTGCAGCGTTTTAATAAAATCATAATTCGGAACTCTAACATTTTCTTTCGTTGCTTTAGTTTCTTAATTCCGTTAGAGTATGTTACTAAGTATTTAAGGACAATGAAAGGTTATTTATTTTAAAAAAATAATTTTCCGTTAAAATCAGTAATATTCTTTTGACAATCTGATTTATGATATTAGAAATTAATGAGTATTTTATTAGCTTTATTCGCCGGTTTTGACTTTAATTTAACCGAAACCGTTGAATGTGTTATAAGTAAGAACGTCAGGTCCGTAAGAATAGAGACATTCAGCACTCGGTGTTCTGGCGTGATCGCATAATAATAAAAAAAATCTAATCGTCCCATTTTGTGATCCGTGACTCGAGTGCCCATTGCCTCTAATTTTAACTGCCCTCTCTGTGTTATTAGCGCGGACTGTCCGGATTTTATTTTGCGTTCATATTTTAATGACATTTCACTAACAGGAAGTGTCCTCATTGTCTCGACGAGACCTTTTCAATTGTTTTCAAGGTATTTTCGAATAATGAACGTAGAAAAGAAACATCGAGTTAACGAGACATTATACTCAAGATTTGATTCAAGTAGCTATACATAATACAAACAGTCTTAAAGTATTGTGTTTATAGCCGTGCGGAATAGATGTATATTAGACATAGAATATACGATTTTGTACTGTCTGTGAGCGGATAGAAAAGTTCCACAAATCTTCTTTTACTGGTATAGACCAAGGTGGTCAAGTAATATACATACATACATAGCCTAAGGTGTAGGTAATTTATCCCGTATAAATCTGATTCCAAAATTGAAATGAATATTACGGTCTGTTATTAAATCTATCTTTTTAACTTCAGTCACAACTGTAAATTCGATTGCTTTATCGTACTGTAGAAGAATGTTCTCAAAAGCTTAAGCAGTTTTTTTATAAATAAACAAGAATAGTTTACAATTAAAGAAATCACAAAACATCGGTCTACATTTCGTTACTAAGAAAAACGTATAATACTACTTTACGACCTCTATTATAAAATATTCAATTCAAAATGGTGTCAGTATTGATGTAGGAATGAATTGTTCAACTTAAAATAGTGTACATACGATCTATACATGTGCTCCTGTATCTCACGTACCTCCTCGTATCATATGGTTCACGTGTTGTATTGTTTTTACGTCCAAAAAGCCTATCGTAATAAATGTAAACCACGAATAAACTTTTGGGCTGAAATGCTCGGTTTAAAAAGTATAATATTACTAAATGTAGCTATTATTACTTATCATGTAGTATGACAAATCACCTCATTAAAAATAATTCGAAAAATACCGCAGTGAAAGGATAAAATATACTCTCGCAAGAAATACTATATGACATTCATAACTCTACATAAATTCAGAACTCTGTAATACACACGGGCGTGGAAAAGTCTAGTAGAAAAAGCGTCATATGCCTCCGTTCGCATATTACGCATTCTAGAAACTACGACTAATCAAAACTTCGCGAAGACGAGCTCGCGTCAAGCGTGGCTCGACGAATTAATAGCGCCGAAGTTAAATTGTTTTTCTTCCTCGTCATCATAACGTTGAATATTCTCACATCGTAGTTACAATACTTTACGATTCACGTCACTTCCTGGTTTTAACGATAGATCTAGTATCGTTTTAGGTTGTCTTATTATAGGCTCTACTTATGTGAAGGATACGAGAAAAGCTGAAATTTGTAAGGAAGTCTGCAAAAACATATTCTCTGTCATTAACAAATAATTAGCTATTCCATTATTAGTAATTAATTAGAATGTAAATATGTATTTACGCGAAAATCACTCGTGTCAATAAAATTTAAGAAATATACACGGTCATTAAAAGTAATTATGTACTATTGCGTAATTTTTCAATAAACATAACAAACAATTAATTGATACCTGTTGTCAAAATATAAGTATACATTATGAACAAAATATCTCTGGAATTTGCTGATTTTAATGTCTGATTTATAATAGGATTAGTCAACCGATTGATAACCGACTCAACATCGACGAATAATGTTTTTGTACTTACAGTAACATTTATTTATTATTTCATATTGTATCGCCTAAAATCTAGGCAGTTTGCACAAACGGCGGACTTTATATCTAGTGGCATTCTCCACCAGTCAATCCTTACTGATGATGTAAAAACTGTCAGCAGGTGGTTACAATGAAAAGCTAAGATACTAAATATAATAAACAAACATTCTTAATATGCAAAACAAAAATATGGTAATGTAACAGTGCACGTATAAAACTCACAATGTTAACCACAAGAAATAAAGATCTAATTTCTATGCGACCGATGAACGTACTGAGCGCCTTTGTGCCAGGGTTGCCAAGTTTTAGATAACCCGCCGCTTTGTTCTTCAGATAGATAGTGTAGAGACCCACCCCTATCTACCCGCTGATTTTAATTAAAATTCGCGCAAAAATTACACGCGATCCTTCCTTTAAACTTTATTATTGCTCACTGTATGTAACGGAAGCAACTTTATTTTGAGTTCGCTTTCATTATAAGATATAGGAATGAATGTTAGAATGAGGAAAGAAAGGATAGTCGTAGGAGGTAAGGTGGAAGGCACTCGAGCTCTTGGGAGACTCCCATTGCGGTGGACGGGTCAAATAAAGTAGATTTTGGGTAGTACACTTAATGAGTGCGGAGAAAAGACTGCAATCGAGGAGGAATGGCGACGGTTGGCGAAACGAGCCATCAAGCAGAATGACCATGACCACTCTGTTAATACTGGAACGATGTAGAAGAAAAAGAAGAAATCAAAATTTACTGCCTCGTTAGTTTGCTGGGTAGTGTGGCTGCTGAGTAAGGGGTCATGGGTTAAATTCCGGGATTAGGTATTATTGGGTTCTTGAAACTTGATATTCCTGGTATTTGCGTCCGATGTAATAGTTTTAGAGCAATAGGCTCACCTGTTTTTCCACGGGACGTATAACATATCTGGTAAAAAGTGGAAGTATGCCACTCTTCTGGCTAATCCTGATAAGAATATTAGCATTTGTTTCGCTAAGAATTATATCAAATTTTAATTACACCAATATTGAATTTATTGTTTGTTAAATATGATTACAACATCGTGACCGACTACAACATTGTGAACCGTAAATTAAATTTTGAAATTTTTTTAACGTAAATTAACTTTAAAAAATTTGAACGCGAACCTTGTTGCCTCACCCATGTCCAATCTCCTATGAATTTTGTTTAAGGTAATCGTAAAATCAAATTTTCGTTAAATAAATTTCTAACATCAATATTAAAACATATGTAGAGTCGTGCATAAAACGTTTATCACGAGTCTTGTTTGCTTACATAATAATCTCGGAAATCGAATATCATTTGATTGTGTTTGTACTTCGAAACAGTACACAGCTTCGTATTACTAATTTGACAGGCCTACGTTGAATGATTAATCATAATATAGATTAATGATTAAAAACGATTCGTACCACTTTTTTTTTATGAACGTAGTACTATTTTACATATGAATCAATTAGATACCAAAAATCTAAATGGAATAATGATATAACGTACAACGCCATCTAGCGGCAGCTGCAGGTACTAATTCGTATTCATAATTAGGAAACATTTATATTCTATATTTAAAATGTAAGGATATGACACATGAGAAATCCTAATATGGCAATTTTGTAACATAGGAAACAATTTTAAATTCATTTAAGCAACAGCGGATACGTAGATTTAAACTGATATTAATATTTCACTAAACTCTAAGAAAATTTAATAGTAGGTAATATTATATTCGATTTGACACAACGAGGTGAAGTATGTGTATACATACGATGTGTTCTAACTGTAATAATATGGTTTAATTGTTAATCCATGTGAGGTTCCCGCTAATGTAAGCGCAGCTTAATGTTGCCTGGCCTTCTTAAGAGATAACACTGCATAATCATGTGGCAAGTACGCTTTGTAAGGATTGCTTTGAAGCGTCTTGCAATTTATGTAGTATTAATTAATGAGAAATTAAGTTTTCTACTTAAATATTCTGTATATTTCATTTTTGATGTTAAGTTATTTTTATTTGTTCCTTAGAAAATATAACGGTATATACCTAATTATTTTCTTATTCATACATATAGTATCATCATCATCAGCCTGCTCCCGTCCACTGCTGGACATAGGCTTCTCCAATGGCACGCCACTGAGCACAATCATCAGCTCTTCGCATCCAACGTTTGCCAGCCACTTCGCGTATATCGCCACTCCACCTAACTGGAGAGCGTCCCACGCTACGTTTGCCAAGTCGCGGAATAAACCGAATAAATATTTAAAAAGTACAATACACGTATTAAATATCACTATTTACTTCATTCAATTTAAGTTTGTCAAATTTCTCAATAAATTTTTATTAAATTCCTACTTTAAGATCTGAAATATAAAGGCCAAAATAACACAGCGACCAAATAACTGCGCCTTACATACTTATGAGCACCCACACACACACACATGTGCACACACAAACAGCTATAATAACATGACATATTCGATGTAAAAAAAAATCAGACTAAGCAAACAAAAGCTAACACGAAAATTAAAACAAATCGAACCAAAAATATTTTTCATGGTTTATAAAGAAGTGTAGTGATTCCACACCTGAAATCATAACAGGCAATTTATCCGACATCCATATTTCACGGCCCGCCGCTGTCTTCGTTACCCCTAACGCCTCCCGGGGGGTCGGCTGCCTGAATTTCCGTTTTGTTAGTTTCGTACATTTCGGTATATATCATTACTCACCTTATAGCAGTTGTAATTAGCTAGCTTCCACGGTTGTGACGTTTGAAAAAATTATAATTTGATAGTTTTGCACTTTTCGTGTCTTTCAGTGATTCAGTTTTCTCTTTACTGCGTCTATGTTCTCTTCCGTGTCCAATGGTAAGAAATGCTACACTTAAAATAAGAGCCTCCTATTGTTACGTATGTCGTAAAATAGTTATTTTTTTACCTCACATTACGCAAACAGATATATATCTCCAATACACGCAATGCCACACTCCACGAACACTATAAAATCTGTCTTCCGCAATACAATATGCGATTCTATTTTCTTCTGTCTAACCGTACGTAGGCGTGTAAAGTTTTTTTATTACTCACATCTCATGTACAAATAAAACGAAAATTCCAACAAGCCCATCCCTATTCAAATGGCGCTCGTTATTAAAATAAAACTGTTGACGTTCGGCCGAATCACGAATAAATATCGATGTTATTATGCAAACGATTCGATTTGTATTCGCGCTACTGCCCGCGACTCTACCCCGACACTTCTAAGAGCGGCTGCAAACAATCGACAGTTCATCGAATAGAACTGTTATAGCATTCATTGCGCGGTACTTTAACTAAGCCGCATTCTAGACGATTCTGCTCAAACTCAAGTAGGTTTTTTATAAATGTAACATCATGCCTTTGATCCCTGAAGAAGTAGGCAGAGGAGTGGTACACGCTGCTATATTCCACCAGTTATGTTTTACGTCCCATCATAGAATAGTTCGTGAGCCTATTGCCATGCGCCGGACGCAAAACCAGAGTCCGATCTACGAGAGATTTCAAGATAGAAAACTGCAATAGCACCAGATCCATAGATTGAACTCGGGAACTCTCACTAGGTAGTCGCGCTTGCACTTTGCATTATGTAGATATTATTTTATACCTATTATACATACAACCGAAATGAGTTCAAATAACTCAATGGGCACGTTAAATTACCGGTCATTGAAGAATGTACCAGCAACTTTAGAATTTTTGATAGCTAGCAAGAAACGGTTAACCAAATCCGCACTGGAACAACGTGGAAGTGATTACACTAAGTCAATAAATTCGAATAAAAAGGAAAATAAAAGTACATCAGTTACATTTCTTTTGTTTAAAATAAAATTGATAAAAACATCACACTTTAATATAACACAAATATAACATAAATAATTCAAAACGAAATGAATCATTAGCCAAAGTAAAAAAACAACGTATAAACCAATAGCAAAAGCAATACGGTAGAGAAATTTTACGATTAAAAGTCGATCGTTGTCTCGAGCCCTTATAGCCCGCCGAAGGCAACGGAGTCTCTTAAAAATGATACACTGTTCCAATACTTGCGGGCGTGGAATATACATAAAGGTTAACCTTATTTAATGGTGACGCGGATCATTATAGGATTTTATGGATCATACTGTTCATAGGATGTATGGGCTATTCGTCGGGATTTAATAAAGGTACATTGTACCACAACTATGTTTGATTTTGTTTTGTAAAATTCACAGAGTAAAATTTGAATTTTACGAACCGAAACCGTACATATATCAGATTTACATCATTCAAACCAGATTTACACTTCATTTGAGTTTAGATTGGATCACTACACGATAATAGTTGATTTATTTATATTATTTTTTAGAACATGATGCGCCACCGTAGATGCCGCTAGATTAGAGTAACATGCATTTAAAAGATAGTAAGAAACGTCGAAAAGAAGGCAATATTTAAAGGAGTTCTCTAGACAGTAATATTTTTTTATTAAAGTTCCTATTTTGGAGCTAATGTTATAAGCCATAAGAACCCTCTTAACACTCCTTCAGTTTTTTACTCGATAATGACCTTAGCTTCAACGCTTACCTTATATCGCATTGATTCGACAATTAGCAAGTGTGAAGCAAATACATTCAAGCAGGAGTCGACGTTGAGTTTATTAATGAACCCATAATCATTTAACTATATCTAAGTGCATTTATAGCTACGTATGTATATTTAACCAAAAAAAAACACCATCATTTATTATATTCAAGAAATAAATTTAAATGAATTTGAAAAGATTTCAAAACACATTTTAAAGGCTGCAGTCTCTTGTTTACCGCAGTTTCATTAAGTACATCTCGGGGGCCACAATAATAAACAGGTGTCGGCCATTTTAATTACATTTTTCTTTTAGCACCGCCCGGGAGTGGAAATGATACGCTTAAAGCTACTAATCCTATTCTGGGGTCTTCCGCTACTCAGGGATAATGTTACAATTAGATTAGGCAATTTTTTTAAATATTTTCTCTGCCATGAGAGTATATGGTCAGGATAAATTTACTATGAAACTCCGTTTTGAAGTCAACCAGCTTTGATTGAAGACATTTTTTTCAGCGATGGTAAAAAATAAATTTTATTGTTAATTTTGTGACTACTACTGGTTAATTGAAATTATCGAAAAGCTGTTTTTAACTTCACTCAGAAAAATAATTTTGATTTACCTTCGTGGTCTGTCAATCATGTTTTTTATTGCATTATTAAATTTATTATTTTATTGGACCAATATATTTTATCCAAAAACATTCGTGCTTTTAGTTAAAACACCCACAAATTGTTACCGCACTACATGCAAGTTAATTATCACCATCCCGCTGTTGAACAACCTGTCATAATACGTGGTTTCTTATTTCTAAGTAGAATACAATTGAATTTATAGAAAAGTCTCACATGTTAAAATCTTGCGTACGTCTAACAAAAACTATTCTTTTTTAAACTCTGCAACATAATCACATATACTCTCGAAATTGATTTTGATGACCAAGTAAATTAGTCCGCGTTCTTCAATTGCTGTATTAATTCTCATGTTCTATTTCAAATTTTTTTGCTATATATATTTTTAAAGTATTCCGTCAACTTATGTATGTAGCTAGTACCAAAATCAGCCAGTGTTAAATAACACATCACTGAATAAATTAAAAAAATATCCTTCGGAACATCCTCCTGGAACAGCACGACTTTCCGAACTCAACTTTCTGTTACACGTCATCTGGCGGCTAACGCGATCTTAACAGGGAATGTTATGTTTTAATTTGTGTAATAATTATGACCGGTTGGTAAGTTTTCCAAGAATTCTCCTAATGTTATTTTAAATCTGCAGTTCAATGCTACCTGTACATATGTATGTATGTTATTTACATTTCATGTCAGCTACGTTAAACTACCCGCATTTGTTCATTATCTGTATAAATATTGTCGGGTAAATAACTCAATGGGTTACCTGCGATATGCTGGTAAGCAGTTTATCATAAAGTTTAATGAAAGTATTGGGCTAAGTTATATACGTATTATTGCTAAAATGCCCTTTGGGTTATTAACATCATACGATTATAAGAATTCACAATTGACAACACAATACACCGTTTGACACTGAAATGATTTAATGCGCAAAATATAGATACTTATTATAACAATATCTTGGGATATCAAGAGATTTTGTTTACGGTAGAAGGCCAATATAGTCGTATTTTTTACACCCAGACTTAATACAAAAACTTATGCTCATCACACAAACATTTATCGTGGGTGTGAATCGAACCCACGACCCCCGGCTCAGCAGTGAGGTTCATTAACCACTGCTTTAAATCAAAGTAAGTAAGTATTATTTTTGGATATTCCGACTACAGGTTCAAGACCGTTCTTCAGATACTGGCCATTATCGCAGGTTTCGTATGGACAATCGATTAATTGTACTAGCTGATATTTATAAATGTATAGTTCTTAATAAATTTTCTTATAAGTAAACTTCCTCTCTCATCATGTAAACTATATCCTCGAGAGAACAGTGCTTTATGAAAAAAGTAACAAGCCGAAAGAGCTTTTCTAAAAACTAGCAGGCTTTGGATTCTTTACAAAAACCGAGTTTATATTATACTTCAATGCAATCATTCCACTAATTATAAGGAGAAAACGCAATGAACGGAAATATAAAGTCATCCTTTTGCGTGTGTAATAAATTTTAGTGCGGTTTACCAATATACCGTATCCATAAATATTTTCTCTTTTAGTTAAAACGCCTGCATCCATTCATTGTCCCGCATAATATGCAGGTAAATTAATATCATCCCGCTGTAAAACAACATGTCCTACTGCGCGGCAGTACGCCGCTACGCGATCTCTCATTAACGTACAATTAATGAGGGTAGGAAACAAAAAACCGCACGCCAGCGCCCTCTGCCTAATGAATGTAGTCATGCGTTTCATTAAAAGGGTGGCCGGTTGCGACGTGCCCCGTTATCATTTCACCGGAAACAATGTAACATCGTGTTTATGTAAACAAAGAGGACGTTTCAGTATGCAACTTATTGTAATATTGCATGTGGAAGCGACATTATATTTATTCTGTTTTCTTTATTTAAGCCCCGCGAAAGGTAATTGACTTCTGTTTTACTTACCTTGCGCTTGGTCCCAAGGTTGCGGTTGGTAACACGCAATGGTGCTTTAGGCCTGCCAAATGGTCCTCGACTACGCATTCACATTTATTTACTGGAATAAGGGTTTAAAAACTGGGCAACGAACGGGATTTAATTATGGCTAACGCTACCGTTTGTTTAGGTACTGATTATTGGATTTTTGGACAGATTTATCGTTGTACTAAGCTAAAGAATATGGAAGTTGGAAATTAGAATTTGCAGTGTAAGCACATATTTGTAATACTGCGTATAACATTTGTCGTCGGTTATAAAATTCCGTAGCCGTCTGCTATAAAAAGTGTGAGTGAAAATACAGAGAAAAACTGCCAAAAAATACTTATGAACTACGCATGTCAATTTATCATTCATAAAGACAGATTCTTGTTATTTTCCATTCATATATAGAACCCGTGAAAAAACCAGTCATGTAAACAGGGCACACTAATACGAAATGGATAATATGAACTTTATTAAAGAACTTTATTATCTGAGCAATAAGGTTCATATTTATCATTTGGTAACAAGAAATGCTTTCAATTCGGCCATGTGACAAGTCTACTGTCGTGTAATCCTTTTATTTAAAGCATTAGTTAGAGACTCTTTGATGATGCATTTAGCAGACGGAATATATGATGTAGTACTGGTGAAGTGAATCAATAAATTTAGTCCAATTAGAACAATTTATTATTAAAGTGAATTGATTTATAACGACGACATATTTCTAGCTGTTTGAAAAAGCATATGGAACATACATAAACATTTTAGGTATAAAATCCGTGGATTTTATTCAAAATGACGTAATTAGAAAAACGCACTTAAAAAGTATGAAATTGCTTGATTGCTTGATTGATTCCATTCTCACTATTTTATTCAAACGTAATTTACCGACGAAAGTAGTCTTCAACAAATGACACAAAAAAGAAAAGTTGTACGAACAAGTCATTGTAAAATAAAACAAACATGATGAAAATGTCTACATTTATCCAATGTGTTTAAAAATGCACCCGACAATTTTCGCAACAAAACAAGCGGGACGATTTTCACAACAATATTGATCGGTTATTAATTAAAGGTTTCATATGAAATATTCTTACACTAATACACTCAGAGAATTACATCGAAATGTCAAAGCTACAGGACAAGACGTCTTGTATTTATAATACGACGACAAGGAACAAGCAGCGACATGTTCTATAATCCGACCATTAAATTTACATACAGCATTACGCATGTGTTCCAGCAAACTAGACGGTATGCAGTCGGAACGGAAAACAAGATCTTTATTATAAAAACTGGTCAAGTTCGATTAGACTAAATATTCATACGTGGGTTCCGTATTAAAAAACAACTTAACTTAATAAAAAAAGTACCATCGCGCCTTTAATCCCCGAAGGGGTAGGCAGAGGAATGTAGTATCAGAAGAGTGTAGTAGTATGCAGGAGTGTGTGTGTAGTTATACCAGTTACGTTTTAATCCCATGGAATAGGTGTTCGGCCTATTGTCGTACACCGGGCACAAATACAGACTCCAAGTCACTACTAGGAATTCAATATTAGAAAAATCCAATAGTACCCGACCCGTGATTTGAACCCAGGACCTCCCGATCGGCAGTCGCGCTAATGATGCAGTCCTTAATTGCATGTCCTTAATTAGGCACTCATTAAATTAACTCAAATTAATATTGATTAAAATGTTTCTTTATAATTACTGTACCCTATGTTTTTCGTAATTTTAGATTGAAACAGGCGATATGATGATATTACGCATTGTCCACATTAGTTCCACCTCAAAGTATTAATGTCATCGTCCCAGCACACGTCCTTGAAACCGGACCTGTCATACATCGACGACTTAGATACTGAACCCTTTATAGCGCCCTTTTTTTGAGTATTATTCGCAATCCGTTTCCAGGGCATTGGGTACATCACAAAAGTATATAACTTAAAAAATACTGTCTACAATATTAATATTACAAATAGTCTATTAGACGATTTAGCACAATTTTGTATACGGTATATTTCTTCCAGTGCGGAATACTAAAGCTTGACGATCCACCGCAGATGTGAAATGGCATAACGCCAAGCGGAGCTGGTGGCAATTTACCTATCAGCGCGATTGCGTGCATGCTGAAACGAGATCCGCGCGGCCGCCACTTATGCAGCGACGTGTCAACGGCTCATTTGCACTGAAGCCGAGGTGTCGATGTCGAACTTCGAGTGCGGATATCATTGCAAGTGTCCTCAGTGATCACTTTCGAATTGGCACATTTCTTTGTTAAAAGAAGGTGGTAGGTAGCATTTATGGCTTAATTCTCTCATTCTAAGAGGAAACCCATATTCCAACAGCGGAACGATAAAAGGGTCGAATATTATTATTTTCATTATTATTCGCATTTATATAAAGTGCGAGTATATAATATATCTACATAATACAATAGTAGGTATGATTGTAATTTTCTTATTTGAGGTCTCAGAAGTGGTGGTAGGTCCACGCACTGAGATTTTGAACCTAAGAATACTTGTGGACTCGTCAAATGTAGTCACATATTGTATTAATAATAATGACTTCGTAATAGAAACATCTAGATGATGTTAGTAATCCAAATGGATTACATACATACATGTTAATTTAAGTATAAATAACCATCCAACAGTAGCGATTTATCTAGATGGGCAGTCTTTCAGTATGGCTTGAGATTATGGCTTTTGGCATGTGTAAATGCCGGACAAGGTAGCATTTAATATGGACGTTTTTTATTATGATGGCTGCCTCGTTGCTCGAATGGTTGCAAAACGCGACAACTGATCGAGAGGTCCTGGGTTCGAATCCCGGGTCGGGAACCATTAAATAATAATATAATAATCGACCCATTAACATTCCACTGTTAGAATATGGGTCTCCTCATCCTATTGAGAGGGTTAAGACCGTAGTCCGCCACGCTGGCCAAGTGCGGGTTGGCGGACTTCACACACCTTAGAATTTTGTT
>DWJK01002151.1:0-15192 GCA_018248815.1 Croniades pieria auraria
GAAAGTAATTTCGTTTTTTCATGGTGTAAATGAAAGACGATCTTCGTATAAGGAATAAATATTTTATTAAATTATATGTTGGCCACTCTGATCCAACACCTTTTGCCAACTTACTGGTATGATTCATGATTCCATGCTCATAAAATTTTTGGTCTTAGCTGGCAAAAAACTGATCCAGGTGATTTTTGACGTCTTCATTTGAGGTAAAGGTTTTACCGTCCAAAAAATTTTGCAGTGACTGGAACGAATAATAATCCGAAGGGGCCAGGTCTGGAGAATATGGTGGGTGTAGCAGGGTATCCCATTCAAGCAAGCTTTTGGCGAGTGACCAAATTTGTATGAGGTCTCGCATTATCTTGGTGGAACACTACACCTTTTCTGTTGATTAATTATGGCCTTTTCTGTTGAAGTCCATCATTCAGTTTGTCCAGCTGATGACTGTAGACTTCTGAATTAATTGTTGTGTTATTCGGTAAAAGCTCAATACAAAATCGATTCCTTTAAAATCCCACCAAACAGACAGCATCACCTTTTTTTGATGAATATTGGCTTTGGAAATGCTTTGAGCCGGTTCATCTTTTCTGCTCCATGATCTCTTGCGTTTGACATTGTTATATACAACCCATTTTTCGTCCCCAGTAATGATGCGCTTCAAAAATGGGTTATTTTCGTGACCTTTGAAGAGCGAATCACAGACGTTAACGCGACGACACAAATTTCTCTCCGTGAGGACATGGGGAAACAATATATCGAGCTTCGAGGTTAAACCCAGGCCTTTCAGGTGGTCGTAAACAGTTGAATGCGATAAATTTAACCTCTCACCGATCTCACGTGTTGTTATTCGCCGGTTCGCATCAACTAATGCCATTATCGTGTCTTTATCAGCTTCAACCGGCCTTCCAGAACGAGGTGCATCTTTGACATCAAAATTGCCTAATCGAAATTTTGCAAACCAGTTCTGGCACTGGCGTATTGTCAACACATCTTCATACACATCCGTTAATTTCTTTCTGGCTTGAACAGCATTTTTATCTTTTCTATAGTAAAAAAGTCAAATATGACGAAAATGCTGTTTATTGCTCTCCATATTTAAAAGGACACCTACCAAAAACTACTACGTAAAATCAATTGAACTTTTTCACACACAAGCCTTGCTATATCACCTCTCAAAACATATAATGATTATGCGGCTTAAGTGTGAAGTTGGGATCAAAAAAATACAATTAAATCCTCTGACGAGACGAGACGGAAAAAACGAAATTACTTTCCGAACAACCTATTATATTTGGCGCAAAATAACTATAGCTGTAGTTTACATGAATACTGAGAGTAATTAACTTGTGTGTTAGATAAATTAACGCATTTTCTCGCATGGACGACTCACTAAAGGAATCAATATAAGAAATCTGAGAAAACCATAAAATTTAAAATTCTATTACTTTTTAACGATATCCCCACAAACTTTAAAATTTATCGCGAAAAAGAAATCTAATTAACGTTCCCGCAGGGACCGTTTAATAACGCTACAAAATTTTCCCATTTCGTTTGTTCACATTCTTTTAAATCCTACCCACAATCATTTTATTAGCGTCGTCGTAAATGCATAACCAATTACACTTATATGGTTTTAAGCTTAGATAAAGTCACCGCTTCAGTACATACGAATGAGTTTAATCAATATACAATCGTAACAACTCTGTCCTTTCGTGTATACTTTGAATAGTTAAAAATGTCATAACTTTTCTTATGTTCCAATACAATTGCTCGAGGAAGTGAGAATAAGGAAGGTGGAAGAAAGAATTATTGAAATAATTGTATTTTTATAGATTTAAAAAAAAAGTGCAACGTTTATACATCATTGTTGTTCAAGCTCTACAGGCTTGTGTACCACCACTCGTGGATAACCCCTTTTCTGGTCTCAGGTCAGCTGGAAGAGATTTGTATAAAGATAAGCAGTACCTTTGTACAAATCGCTTTCCATACTAGGTATTTAATTTACGATCTGTAAGGACTCATACTCGTATAATAATTAGATTATGAACATCGAAAATAATTTGAGACCGACGATATTTATATAACTTGTTTTCTATATTTTATAACACATTCAACACACGTTACATCAGTGTATGTATTAAAACTATTTTATGGAGTGTGGAAAAAAATAAGCAGTTCGTTTCGCTAATACAGGACAACGAGCTCTTTTGCTCGATCTACATGTAATACAAGTAAGGAAACAAGCAGCAACGGGTGCCACAACGGTTAGCGGCCTATTTGCGGACAAGACCGAGGCGCCCACTTGTTGTGCTTCCGGCCGAGCCGCGCACCGGCCATTGTGACTGAAGTAGTTCTATTACACGGCCGAATTAATGCATTAAACGGGGGCTTCGGGTACATTTGACCTCGGTTTTTATTTTCTTTTGCCCGTTATTAAATTCATGTGAAAATTTTGTTTATTGAATTTAAAATAATTCACATTTCGAGTGATATCCACCGTGTTACAAAAACTGTTGTAAGATAATCACTTTTACATATTTTAACTGAAAACAATGGTAAAACAAAATTAGAAATTGAGTTATTGATGTTAAAAGAATGTTGTTTGAATGACTAACATTAATTTTATTTAAAAACACCTACGAACATAAACTAAAGTGACTTTTAGTTAATCTGATAATATGTGCATTTTTAACAGCAAAATATATGTGTGTATCGGCAACAAAAACCACACAAAATGAATTTATCTAAATCTGTATTAATGCACGTGTGGATTGACAGGTCCATTGTTTTCAAAGGCATTGTCGCTCGAACGACGTCATTTTCATCGAATATCACACTAAAATCGCTTTCGGGCGAACATACGTAATAATTGTGGATTTGCGATACGCCCAACCCCATTTTGTACATGTATCAAACATGCTATTCAATATTCGTGTTAATATTCCTATTCCTGTGTCCCTCCACGTATGTGTGCGTAATTGCTATTTCCCAAATTTAAGTTCAGTTAAATAACCACGGGGAACATTTGCAATTGTGTGTCATTCCAAACTAAAATCCGGTCTCGTTGCGTTCCCGCTCCGCTTGTATCACTTTTGTTAAAATCGCTCCTCGCATAACACTGGCCATAAAATATATACAACAAAACATGAACAATCAAAGTAAATTTGTATGGTTTTAAACAATGCGGTGGATCACAAGGTGTTAACTGGTAATTTCGACCATTGAATGGGGAACATTGCTGCGTGAACACATACATAGATATGAAAAAAAAATTATATACATTATTTTTAGAACGAGTGGGTATTTTGCACGAGGGATAGACAGCATCTTCAAAACAATCAGATTGCTGCATTCGGTTCAGAAAATAGTTCAGTTTCTAAGTTTCGAGCACGAAATTACCAACTTAAGACCCCATTTTGCTGAAACTTACAAAATCTTCTTAATTTTAAATTTGGAACCACCACTCTGCTCATTTAAAACAGGTATTTGAATACTGAAGTCCCCTGGAACAAAAACTTATTAACGAAACAAGTCACCGAGTCTCACTATAGCGCAAATATATGCTCTTTATTTAAAACAAATGTAAATTTCTCTACTACTACCACGTCCAGTCCGAAATGCGAGAAACGTTTCTTGCTTAATATAATCTGTCCGAAATATAAAAGCAACCTTATTTATTCAATGAAATTTTTCTTAACTCTATATATTTTTATTGAAACATATTTTAATGCAATGCAATCTGCAACTCTACACAATCTGAACTAACAGTCAACTAAATACTAGGAACTGTATCCGTCGCCGTTGCAAGAAATACATGTTACTATCGGCTACGAAAGCTATGTCAAATTTTCATTGCCAAATGAACATTGTTCAATATTATTTTTATAGCTATAATAATGTCAATGACATAATAAGAAGAGGTTTTAATTGCGTTTTCGGATACTTAAACCTTATATTTTTTACGTCACATTAAGTAAATATAACGAATTTATTTTCAAATAGTATTTATCATTAACCCTTTTATCTTTCTACAGTTTTACACAAGTCTTTTTCTTATAATGAGAAAGGTTTAGACCATAATCGGTCAAATTTGATAAGTGGGGCTTGATAGACTTCAGATGTCTTAAAGACCCATTTGAAGATCTCTGACATACAAGGTGTGCAGATTTTGTCATGATAATTTCTTTGAGCAACTGTGTTTCTAGAAATGTCTACAAATTTTAATGTGTAACGATGACCATATATATTAGGGGACTGAATAAGCTCCTTACCTGATTCTTTCCTTTGAGCACGAGTACGTTCGTGACACGGCCGAAGGGTAGGCCCAGCTGTATGACCTCCGCTTCAGTCGTCTCATTTGGTATGTTCCGTATATGGATGACGCGGGACGGCTTGCCGACATTCTGTTCCAGTTTCACCTGTAACAAGACAAACTTTATTGCACATACACAAATACATATGCAAGAAGTATCTTCACAGAGAGTCCAATTATAAATACAATCAGATATTTCCAAGCACGGGAGAACTATACGCTCACTAAGTATTGAGTAATTGCAGACCCCTACATAAAATTCGTACCTCAGAGAACATTAAATTGTATCCAATTCTCACAACAATATTGTACGGTTATTTTGTTACAGATATATTAAGTACAACAAATAGGCAGGATTTAAAATAACAATCAAACAATTATGATCCGGAAAGCTACAAATACATATCGGAAAAACCGTTCCGTTCCGCATTGAGTTTATTTACACGTTGTTTAACGAAGAGCAGCGCGTTCGTCTAAAGCCTAAACGGCGTTCCAAATGACCGGTCTAATATACATAAATAAGGCTCGCATTGTTAGCGGGGAAGAGTCGGTCGGATAATTGAAAAGTCGATGTAGTATAATTGTCAGGGCTTATCGTTCGGGGCCCCGATGTGGGCGCTATTGTTTCCCCGAGTGCCTTTTGATTACGGCGGCGTTGTGGCCGAGGCCTCCGATATAATGTTGCTTTGTATGACACTTCATCTCCCATTAGCCTAGAACACCGTCCTGCAATTAATCGCAACTCTTAAGTTTACAAATATGTTGCAATTATTTGTGCGAGAATTTGTAACGGTCAAAAGGTTGATTTCCAACTTTTAAAATTACGATTTAAAAAAAAAAGCAATAATCCACCCATTTGTCATTCCACTGTTGGAATATGGGTCTCCTCTCATATTGAGAGGGTTAAGGCCATAGTCTACCATGCTGGCCAAGTACGGGTTGGCAGACTTCACACATCTTAGATTTTTTTTATTTTCAAATTCCGAGATGTGCACGTTTCCTCAAGATGTTGAGGATTTATAACGATTACATTACAAAATTATTTAGAGGTTATGGTTACAATGGTTATTATAGTTATTTACTATGGTTAAAAGGTGAAAATGCAACTGTTATAATTTCTTTACATTGCTTTAGCATAGTTTGTTGCTGACAACATGACAGATGACTAACACAAAAAATGGTATTTTCATTATTGTATTATTGGTCTCGAAATATTAGTTCCTGGTGAGATGGAATCATTAAAGAGGCGAATAATGTAATAATGCATATGTATGTGAGTGAGAGAACCTTATTTATATAAAGCAAAAAAATCCCTGTCTACAAAACTTTCCCTAACTAGTGACAACAAAAGAATCGCCATTTCAGTATCTCGTCAAGAAAGTCAAAGTGCTCATGAAACCAATTCATAGTTTTGTCCCCTACTCCGCAAGACGTCTTTTTATGAACATTGAACCGTAAAAGTGAAACAAATGTGTCTAATGTCTATTAGTCCGACATTGTTAAGTGTCGTACAAAAGTCACTTTGTTGACTTTCAATTCCTTCCTTTTATTCTAACCAGGGAGACATATAGCCCTGTTAGCGATTTTTGAGGTTGAAATTTGAGAAAATATATTTTATTAATAAAAATATATTATTTTATTCAGATATCGGGAAATAAACCAAACCTCTAGCAGGTAAGCTTATCGCCTAAATAGAACATCAGGGAAACACTGAAATCGTAAAGATTGTTAAGAAAACCTTATGTCCTATACTGATGATGCACTCGAGTAGATGAATTATTGCACAAATCGATACTGCACACACATGTGTTAAATGATAATATCCCGTCAGAGGTCATCCCCACCGACATTTACACTGTTCTCTCACAGCTGAACTTTCAAACATAGTTTCAGAAACAGCTTCGCCAACAACCTACATCTTTTCATACATACATGAGAATCTATCCCTTCTATCTTTGTTCTTTTTTCCAATGTTTCTAGTTACGGGGACAGACTGGTAATAATTCACAGTAAGACGCTAATTAGTATAGGCCATGTGCAACATACGGTAACATTTTACCAACGTAATTGTAACACATAACAATTTCAATGCGACTCCAACAATAGTCTCATCACATCAGCAAGTATAATTCGTAGGACACAAAATAACATTTTCTGAATAAATACTTTCATTCAAATATATTTTATCAGAGTTTCGAAGTATACCAATGTAAATATTCTACCTCCAGGCATGTCAACGCTTAAGTAAAACAATCCCTTGTATTTTCAAACATAAATACACATTGTCTTAAGACGTTCATTTACCATAAACTAAAAGAAATAAAAACAAACCTCCCTGAATACCAAGAATATGAAACCGGTTACAATCGACATCAAAGGAGTCGAATCTTAGGGACGAATCTCGGTAAGTAAACAAAATAAAAAAATATTTTTTTCCAAATTCACGTGCTAAAGGGAGGAGGAATAAATCGTGAAACACGTTCGCCCACCAACAGGGTACATTCCGGTATTTTCTTTCTTCGCGAAAGAAAACAACTGGTACGTAAAACGTAAAGAAGGACATTACCTTCGCTGGGTCAGAAAATCTGCGAGGAACGATTTCCACATCAGACACTTTAAATCATTCGCTCCGTCTCACATTTCATCCATAAATATTAAATCTTGGCTTATTTGTGAAATAGAAAAAAAAGAGATATCGTGTGACATTTTCCTTCGAGGATTCCCGGAATCGGTCAATTTTCCCACTGATCGCTCCGGCCGGTGTTTATTGAAATAGTATTTCTCAGTTGGCCGCCTCCGGGCCGAGATCATTAACTATCTTATGTCTACGCTCGGCCTAACGACCCTTCAAGCAGTCGCCGAGAGACGTTCCACAAGAAAGGGTGGTAATCTCATTATGTTAATGGATGCATATTGGATGCTCTTCAAATTCGCTGTATATTCAACGAGGAAATACAACTGACTTTCAAGTAACCGAACCAAGATAATAGGGATGACTAAGTATTAAATGTCACAAAACAATTTTTATATATAATTCTCTATTTAATCCTCGAATACAAAATAGTCATTAAAGGATTATTGAATGTTTAACTAAGGTGTACTGTAAAGCTTTTTTAGCTGTTTTGTAGCATGTAAAATATGTACCTATACGATTAAAATAGTTTCCTTCTTTTTCGTTTCTTTCTTATGTATGAAGAGATAATAACAATTAAAGAAGTAACACAAGCCAATTTTATGTAGAGGTCGTAATGATAATGAGATTAAAGCAATTATAGCAATATGGTATTTGTCAACACAAATGACATTAATTAAAAAAAACTCTTCCAACGCACAAAAAATATTGTGTCCTTTAGACCTCGGTAGAGACTTTGTCTAGAATACTACGTGTAATATAGTTTTATAAATACATAATTATTTTACTTCCTACTTACTATTTTACTTACTCCTTTACCCATTCGCATTGAAACAAGTACTACTAATCACTCAACTAAGAAGTGACCGCTCCCAACACTGCAACCAACTAAGCACATCTGCATTCATATTACAAATACTTACCTTGGTCATTCTATGTATTACCCGCAGATTGAAAAAAATTTAATAACACAAAGCCATGACTAAATAATATGCAAGTAATACGACAACTTCATTTCGATAACAACACAGCAAAACAATATTATTTAAAACGCTACAATGTACGTGTATATGGTATTGTCCTGAACACACAATATTTCACTCGGCGCTCATCACTCACGGCGACCCGAAAGTTGGCAAAGCCACTAAAATTTCAAGATCAGTATTAGTACACCAGTTTACCATAGTCTGATCCGTCAGAACTTTTAATTGGCAGTTTATGGATTATTATTAATAACTGAACCCTGAAAGCCGAAATTCGCAACTGTAACACTGTTATTTTGTTCATAATTGCGTTGTACTGTGTAATACGATATTGTAATAATGAAGCTATGAACTAACAACGATGTGAAACACGAACGTCTATTTATCCAGCCAATGGTCGAAAGTGTTTTATATTTTTCAACATACCATTTCACAATTAACATGCATTTTTGTCGGAAATTGAATATAAAATTGTTTTTCTATAATTCACTATGGGCTGGTAAACACGAACTTATTTTAATAGGTAACTTCCTTTTAAATTATTCACGGAATTGTACAACGTGGGTTCGATACAACATGGACCATAAACAAAACTTAATCACATTGGTAACATATTAGCAACTCCCAAAATCAGAAATGTTCCACGACGTCTGAAATATTCTGTTTGATAGCTTTTAACAAATTGACCATTCGATTGCGACTATGTTTTTATGCTATACCACGTTCTATCCGTACCGAAACGCCTTCGATTTAACAATTCTATCAAGATATTATATTAACCTCGGAACTCGATCAATACATCGAGTATGATCAAAATCTATCGAGAATGAAAGGCAAAAGAATATACCGTGGAATATCTATTTTCATAAAACTTTTTATACGAGAATAAAGAGATTTATTTTACTAGGGGTTAGGGCGTATTTGACTTGAGGCAAGTTTATTTACGAAATTATTTTATTTATTGAATTGGGAATAGATAAAATATCGAAATTTGTATCTTTTATTTCTAAATCAATATAATCTTTCGATTTGCAAATAAAAAATACAAATTTTCATTGAAAAAGAGGTTTTTCATTTAAGATGACTATAGTATAAAAATTTCACGTTATACATAAAAATATGAAAATAAAATATGTTACATATCAGTTTAGTTACGTACTTCTTGTAGAATCACAATTTTTATACGACTTCAGTCCCTCCCACTGCTCCCTTTACGTTATGTCATTAAACGGAACTTAACAAGTACGTTTTAAATGAAAAAATATAATTTACACAGACCACCTGCCCGCTATTAAGATTCCTTATTTCAGAAATTAATCATAAAACGGGGCCGTATTTTGCGAGGCAAATAACAATAACAGTCGAGTTACACTGGGGAGGTCGTAATTCCGTAAGACAAGCTCGTAAATGCTCAAGTAGTGGCGAAGGCAAGGGCATTCGGCAGCATCCTCAGATTTGATTGATCTCCAAGGAGGAGGAACTCCCTACATTTTTACACGGGCAACCCCACGAAAATGAGGGAAAAAACGGGCAACATAATTAATTACTTTATTTGGACATTAATGACTCGGTCAAATAGGACGAGGGTTGATTTTTGTGTCCTTACCAGTAACTTTTAGTTCATAGCGTCGCTGGATAAAACGACACATTTTGTGATTACCTTTACGGGTCTTTGTTTAATGTAGAATATGAAGTTGTCGCCTTAGAATAACTTTCACTGTTAAGTAAAAATATTAGTATTTTAATGTTACTCATAAGAAACATTCCAATGGGATTTAAGCAATTAAATTAGGTAAACTCAAACTTCCCTACGTCTACAACTTAAAGTTATTCTAAATCATATTGAATTAGCATTTAAATCGATGAAAAAATCCGCTTGAATTACTTTTCAGTCTAGAGTCAATATAGTTATCGAACTGGCATTTCCATCAAGAATTCGGTTTAAGATATTTGCTGGCTGGCAGCGTTTTTTAATATTTTCAGAAGTGGAGAGGTGTTCCGAAACGACACAAAGAAAACAAAAAAAAATACTTAAAAAAAACCGGAGTACCTATTCCGCTGATGGATTCTAAATGAATATTCAGTGCGACAGAGGAGAAGGGGTGTCGCAAAAAGCACCGTCTAAATTTTCGCAATGAAAAAGAGAAAAAGGTGGACACAATCGCCAAACCATAAAACAGCGAATAAATAAGCTCGGTGGGACACGTCCCCATTTAATTATGAATTAAGGCCGGGATGTAACGAGATCACAGAGTAATTAAGATTACTGCGGCGAGGTTGTCTGAGACGGCGGCGCGGCAAGTGAGAGTGAATGGTTCGCGAAACTAACAGGGCGACTTTTTTTTGTCTCGGGAAAAGCATAATTTATGGTGGGCCGAACGACATTTGTAACGGTGGACGACTGTGCTTCTATTAATCTGATGTTCCACTTAATTCTAAAGCACCTCCACTGAACATGTAATTCATTTATCTAACGACATCAGGCAGACATCGTCATTTCTTTAATGAGGATAGATATGGCTATAATGATCATTAAAATAAATTATTGATTGGTTGGTTACATTGTGTTTTTCAAATTAATATTGTAGTCATTATAATAACGGAGTAAGACATAATAATCATATAGAACATCCACTGTACGTTTATATTTTGACTCCTCATTTATTTGTAACTCATACTCATAACTAATACAAACCATATTTAATGAGAGTGCATTCAAACCAAAAAATCGCTTTTATTTCATATGTGAACTGTCACATTAATCCTGTTAAAGGTTATTCTATTTTTTAAAGATAAAACACACTGTAATGATACGTGCAGAATATTATTGTGTTTCCACTGCTCGCGGCGGTGTCGCTTACAAATATTAAATGAATATGAAAGGTCTCGCCGAAAGAATGTTTCTTTTTATTCACTTTCCCCGAAGACAGTTTATTTCCTCTGTCACCGGTCATTATGTCAAGGCTGTTATAAAAGGCCTAAAGGATATGAAAAACGTCTAAAATATATACTTATAATAATATCGAATTGTCGAATATTTTTGTTGTCAAGAAACATTTAGGAAAAATATATTGCAAATAATATATGATCACTATTGATTGTATTGACCTATTTCTGTCGTAAAAAAACCAATAACATAATGCTTCATTTTCTATTATATTTTTCATTTAGTTACGTTTTCCATGGCCACACAATAGCGCTACTACTGGAACATAGACTTATCAGTTAGTTAGAAAGCCTAAAGTTAACTTCACCACACTACAAGTATTCTACTGCTACTCGTTAGTTAGATTGATAGAGATACGAGCTACTGGACATCCCATTTGATGTCGAGTATCAAAACGTTGTTACGATTTTCTAGTGGTAAGCAACGTTACGCAGATAACAGTGATATTTGGGAGCAGCAAGTCTTCAAAGCACAGGAACACTTATGAAAACATGGTATTAGTTTAACCGTCGTTTCTGAAAAAAAATCTCATCTATGCAAGATATTATATTTGTTATTGCGGTGTATTATTCATAAAACAAAATTTAGGTTAACATTTGAAGAAAATAAGATATCCAAACTAACACAACGCTTATGAAGCCACAGTGAACACAAGGGAACATTGTACTCGGATTTTATTCCGAGCGATACTTGGAACACATGAAATTGAACAAGCATATTTTTACGTTCATGTCCATCCATAGCTCTCCATAAGGGAGGAGTAATTAATTAACGTCTCTTTCGCAGCGGCTTCCTCTTATGAGGGCGAGGCCGTGAGTCGCAATTTCAATGCCCTCACATCTTGTGTTTCTTTGCGCCATTGTTACTGCTACGTGTCCACGGGTGATAATGATGGAGAGAACCTTACAGTGAATAAGTCACATATCAATCAGTACCTGGACGACAGAACTTTGATCGGCGTGTTTCATATCTACTGAAGCGTACAATATCGTATCCGGCCATCTGTTGTTGAGTAGCTCATATCAATGCATGAATATTTCAGCGTACTGTTATAGCCACGCTAACAATCTCGTGTAGTGTCATCTGTTATTGAGTAACAGCTACTATTGCCGCATGAATGTTTTAGAAAACAGCTAAAATTACATTTTTCATTAGCTTTACACTATAATAATGCGCATTTTGAAAAATATGTAATACCGTTCTTATTTTCTTCATTTACGATTCATAAATAACAATTATATATAATAATACAATAAAAAAAGTTCATAGATCGGGCTAAATACGCAATGCAACCTGCGGGTTAAGAAAAAACCATATAAATGCACTACAATATTTATAAAGAAATCACGAATAACCGGAACTCGGATATAAATATGTAACACGAGTTTATTTAAAACCTTTTTCCATCCACAATTGGAGCCATCATTCTTAATTTATAACCGATACGGGCTGGATTTACGGGAGCCTCAACATTTGTTTGTTGTTGATAGGAAAAAATGCAGCAACAGGTCAAACAATCCACCAACGCGAGGTCAGATAAAGTAAAATACTTTATGGATCAAATATGAATTCAGTATTTATTCATATGCAATAACAGAAGCGAGTCCAAGATGATATGTATGTATGTATGTAAATATATTGGGAAATTAAACAAATTTGAAATTTACCACCGGCTTTATAATATAGATACGTGTATCTAAAAATAATGAAAACTAAATGGATAATATAAATTACTAGCAATGATAACAATACTTACCCGACTGATGGGGTAGTCAGAACGTACGTGTCACACTGTGTATTAAGAGTGATAAATCTAGAAGAAGCACGTCAGGTCTGTAATAATAGAGGTTTTTCGCACTCGGTGCTCTCTGCCTGTCTCGTTAAGAACCTGGCGTGGATATTTATAGACTGTACTCGTAACTTCTTACCGACAGAGTTCAGTGATAGATCTGAAAGCAATTCTAAAGATTGTGAAATTACTTCATTTATTTTAGTAATACTTCTGTAGGCAAAAAAGTATTTGGCAATTGAAGAGTATTTGAGAATTAAGCCATTTCAACGTACGATAAGTGAATATAACGCACCCTTACTAAGTGAAAAGTAAGTGTTAGGTGTAAATATATGATTAAGCAACATTGGCAACATAGAAATAACGATATCGCAATGCCGTCTATTTTATTTACATTCCTGAATGCATTCCTCTCTTACTATTAAATCAAACATTATAAATAATAGTAATAGGTAACATAATATAATACACTAACAAAACATTTTTTTGTGATCATTAATTTATGCTTAGCGGTAATACCCATAATTTTTGATGCTAATCCAGACGAATTACAAAAGTCAAATAAGTCAAGTTTCCTGATACTAATCTCTCATACATTAATATCATTTAAATGTAAATATGCAAGCGAATGCTTGTCAATTTAGAATTACGATTTAGTGGTAACGGTAAAGGTTTGTATATTTATAAGATAATTTCAAAGCTCGTCGTGGGTACTTTTATCATAAATAAGTGTATAAAACGCTTATTGGAAATTTATCAGCCGTTTCAATGTACATTCAGTGTGTAACAAATTCGGTATCCGCAAGATGGGCGGAGATTAATAAAATTTCAGCTCTTAAAGCCTCCGGGGATGCCCCTTTACGGCACGTTGGCTTTTTACGATGCCTCTTTTTACCTCCATACTTATTTCGCTTTCCCTTGATTTATCATTTTTGGTAAGGCAATTACGGCCGATATGCGAATGGCAAATACAATTTCAAGCTACACACGGTTCTGACTGAAATGCAGTTAGCTCGCTCTTCACTACGATGTAAGGCCTAAACACACTTTTTATAGTAGTATTGGGAACTACTGGAACATATATACTTAGTCTGACCATAAATACTGTTATAATTAAAAATAAGCAAAATATTACTTCTGAATTTAGAATCCGTCATTTTTATACGATTGTTCATAGTGTTTTCTTATTTTCGCGCCAATATATTGTAAAATATTTTGTAAATTTAAAATGGAACGGGGTGATAAAGAGAACCGAATCGCTGCGATTGCATTACATAAAGTAAGTATGGTACCAAATACAATGTTTAAAATTCTCTATATGCTTAGTATTAGTCAAATGTTTGTGTACCGGGCTATTGATAGATACAATGAAACCTCCTCTGTTTGTGACAGAAAAAGATCTGGCCGTCCACATAGTGTTCGTACGAAAAAGGCGATCAAAGCAGTTAGGGAAAGAATTCGAAGAAATCCTGTCCGAAAGCAAAAGATTTTAACTCGGGAGATGAAGGTAGCACCTAGAACCATGTCGCGTATTTTAAAAGATGACTTTTTTTCGTAGTGACTCGGAGTTTGGTCTGTGCCCTGTAAATGACAAGAGGCTCACAACCTATACCTAACTGGTGAAACGTGGGAGTGTACTACTACACCCCTCCGCCTACCCTTTCCGGGATTACAGGCGTGATGATACGTTTAAGAAAGATATCATAAGAATAGAAGAAAAAAATATATTTTTTTTCTCTCTTGTATCTCTGTTGATTAAAGAATATTTGCGTAATATGATAAAATATATAGATTTGATTAACTTAACTTAATTAGGGTGCAAGGTTACTGCATTAAGGTTGTCTGAACCATATACTTCTATTGGCGATAAGATCACTTTTTCCTTATGTGTATTACTTGGTATACGATAAATTGTATTCTTATTGTGTTCCATTATACGCACTTTCTCGCTATGACGACGAAATAGCGAGGTGCTGACGTAGACAGAGTTCCTCGCAAGTGCCGAGTTGATTTCTGCGTGTTATATGTTTTTGTGATTTGTTAATAGTATTTATTTACCTTCCAGGTCATGGGCTACACGCCCCTGCTGTCGACCCAGTATCGCGCGGACTCGGTGCTATTTAAGACGCGAATACCTCACGACAAACAGAAGTGTTTTAAATTTATATAGAGACATTGTTCACCCATAGCTGCAATCCTTGTACATATTTGTATTTAATATTTTCTTAATGTAGGAAAATTTATTGACTGTGAAAATGATCAAATTGTGTGTTTTTATGTAATATTGCGTGCAGTAGTGGTTATGTCAAATGTGTTCACGTTTTTATAACTAATCAAGATATGTATATAAAATATCGAAAACCCGCGCAGGTGTATGACGCGACTGATTACTGTAGAAGAAGGACGTCAGGTCAGAGCAGTCAGGTCTGTACCCTTTCAGAGACGTGACATGATGATGTATTCATCATCATCATCATCATTTCAGCCACAGGACGTCCACTGCTGAACATAGGCCTCCCCCAACGACCTCCAATC